>QFEM01014789.1:0-24183 GCA_003316205.1 Boletus bicolor | reverse complement strand
TAGATTGGGATGCAGACATACATACTTTGAGTCATACGGGTATACCGCTGATGAAGTAGCCGAGTTACCTATGCGTGGTCGTCTGATACCAAGAGCGCGCATGTCTCCCAGAGCGGCGAGGACGAGTAGAAAGACGATCGCCACACCCATGGACATCTCTGGAGATGAATAAATGACACATCACATGATCATGCTGACAAATAGATATCGTGTGGCTGAACTATACAGTTCACCGGAGATTTCCGACGACGCCAATCCAAGGTACCCTCCTCGATATTGGTGCACGGAACACTCGACTCGTCAAGACTATCGCCCTTCAACATGGCAAGTCCTTTGCATGCAGAATGCGATCGCGCTAACAGACATTTTCATAGACCAAACGTACCCGCAAAGTCGGTGTGACCGGAAAGTATGGTACTGTGCGTACATCCCATCTCTCCAGTGAGGTCGCCGAGTTAATCCTTCGAAAACGCACAGCGTTACGGTGCCTCCCTGCGAAAGCAGGTGAAAAAGGTCCGTTCTTATTCGCACCTACGGACAGGCCAGAACCACGACTGATCTTGCTTCTTACACAGATGGAAGTGACACAACACGCTCGTTACACTTGCACGTTCTGCGGCAAGGCAAGCATCCCCTTTGCCTACTCGCAGGTGTGTTTGACCGTTGAATTCGACAGGATTCCGTTAAGCGTACAGCGGTCGGCATCTGGAGTTGCCGTGCCTGCAAAAAGACGATTGCTGGGGGTGCCTGGACTGTGTCGACAACTGCGGCTGCTACAGTACGGAGGTGAGCGATGTCTCCACGTACGGCTCGGTGTTTCCGTTCTAAATCTGGCACAGCACGGTTCGTCGTCTGCGTGAGCTGACAGAGGCATAAAATACATGGGTTCTCATCTTTGCATGCTTTCATCACGCTGTTTTACATATCTTCACCCAAATGACTATGCCTCATGACGAAAAAAAAATTGAAATGACAGTCTAAATCGATTGAAGGCCCTGTTTCGCTCAGGCTGGACTTTGCGATTAAGTGGATCACCAAAAAAAAGTACATTTATTCAAAGCGAATAGAAACAAATATCGGTACGAAATGCAACAAATCCATGTCAAGGACCAATCTTGGTCCATCTTATGAAGTGGGGCCATCGCCCTCTTCCTCATCACTCGTACTCTCGTCCTCCGCATCAGTGGCGTTATCGTCACTGTCGTCATCACTCTCTTCTTCGCTCTCATTGAACATGAGAGATATATACTCATCGCCGAGTTGAGCATCTTGGACCGAGATCTGCTGTGAACTCGAGGTATTGTTAGAGGAACTATCAGAGCCAGAGGTGACCGTGGGAACAGCCGCGTCCGACGAGGGAGAACCAGTCTTGCCCGTCCTCGTTGTAGTCGGTACTTTGCGGTTGCGATTTGCACGAATGACATGCGGAAGCTTGCATCCCTTGGTCGAACAAGTGCCCCTTTCCGCAAAGTCTGGGCACTCTCGGACGTGTTGCATCTGACAATCGAGACCATTGGAACAATACCCGAGTACTGCAAAGTCGCGACAGACGCCATGTCGTTGGCCCACGCGAACGTGAGGGAACGGACAATTATCCCGAGTACACCGCCCGTTGTTCGCGAAATGAACACAGAGGGGAGTACGTTCCGGGATGGGGTCATGGGAAAGATTGCAGGATTCGGCAGTGTTGGGACAGTTGCCATGCAAAAAGTTCCAGCAGATCGCAATCTTGTTGGGGTCGTGTTGGTACATACAAGTGAGACCACGGCTGCAGGCACCTGGACAGCCGTGGCATGACGAGGGGGTCGTCTGCATTGAGGATAGCACACTGGTAGGAAGGAATTCGAGACGCACCTGTTGTAGTAAAACGGGGGCATGGTTTGTTGAGATATTTCATGCGCTTGTTGGGTTGACGGCCCCTGTAGTGGGCAATCAGATTGACATCGTCGCGGGAATTGTGGCGGTGGACAGACTGTGTTGGTCGACGAGTGTTGTCGAGTGTCATGTTGCGGTTCCTTGGTCGATGTAGTTGGGTACGAGAAGATACCTTTGGTTTGTAAGCCCGATGGGCAGGGAGGCGGTGTCCATGCGTTGTCCTGGGAAAGTCTGTGGGTTGGGGTATCGGCTTGAGGGGGACTTTGGTGGATGCTGGAGGGGGTTTGGATACTGGAATGGATAGGTTGTATTCCGGCCTGGTAGCAAATATTTGAAGGAGACTCACGACCCTTGCGAACGAGAGAACGAGAGGAAGATTCGAAAGCGACCCCGTCGATGACAACATCACGGGTCGAGGATGGAACTTGCGTTGATCTTGAAAAGGGACGGGGTTGATGTTGAGCGACCTTGTGCTGGTTTATTGCACCTGAGAGCTGGTGAGCGACGTTCGGTGGTGATTATAGCGTTGAATGTACCTGTAAGACGGGCGATTTCCGCCTTGAGCGCTGCGTCGGACGTCGAGGCCATCATGGAGGAGAACAAAAAGCAGAGTTATGACTGTTCATGTCCATCTTTGGAAATAAACCACTGCCATGTCCCGTTGGCTATTCGTTCTCCTCGCTTTCTTGTACTTTGTCTGGCTCACAACTCGCTCACACTCCCCGCCCAGCGATGCCCTGGATCTCGCTCAGACACCCTTTGTCGAGGACCATTCGCTGACCGTCGTATTACCCCTCATTTCGAGCACCCTTGGCAGCTTGGACCAACTATTGGCCCCTTTTCTTGTCTCCACACGCATCCTATACGAGGTCGCAGTTGTCTGTCCCCATTCACTCGTTGCCGATATCCATCGTAAACTCCGCGTTGTTCTGTCGAACGCTCCGCTTGGACATCCAAAGGTGTCCCTGTATCCATGGTCTGGCCTCACGCATCACTATCAAGCCTCTCTCGAGGTCATCGCTCGAGTAAAAACGCAGCAAGTTCTTCTCCTCGATGAACACGGTCTCAAGCAAGTTGCCGAGTGCGACAGAGCATATCTAGTCCACCCGCGTGCACTGCATCTGCCTGTTGGACCCCGCGGATTCGCGGGATCGTCTCATAATTGGTCTCAGCTCTCACCCTCCGATCGTGCACGACCAGCAGCGTTTCTCGTCCCTCCCTTTGTCGCTCCCTCGAGTCTCCTGGCCAGAGCACCTCTCACTTTCCCTGCTTCCTCGGTCTGGTCTGCACTAGGAAATTACATCGCAAAATCGACGCTTGGATCATTCGGTGGTATCGTTATCGGCGCAGATATCATGGACACAATGACTTGTAATGCCAGGGCGGAATTCGACATTACCTTCTCCGACGAGGAATCAGACGACAATCCGGACCCTCGCACTCTCGCTGATCTTGGTTCTGTGCTTATATCCCCTAAAGGTTTCTTTGTCTTGGTATTTCCTCGCAAAGAGGACCTCAGAAACTTCACCCCGGCGGCGTGCAAACTCCATTACCAAGGGTATACTGTATTTACCTATCTTTACGATCCTGTCGACGAAGCTGAATTTACCGGTGTTGTCAACGAAAGGAATTGTACTATACCCTATTTTCAGCGCTCGAAGGAGGCCCCTAGCTTATCCGACTGGCTCAACTCCCTTGGATCCGTACCCGACATCATGATTGGGTTGGATCACCAGGACCTGGTTTCGTCAACGTTTTCGTTGATCTTGCAGCGACCCCCTTTTCTCAATACCACCCTGATGAGGCTTCCACGTCTCGAGTTGCCATATACTGAGTGGATTGGTACATTGACCCTCCATGAACTCCGCCGTTCGTCCTTCCTCTCCCACAGACTAATCTTACACTACTTGTGAAACACAGATTGGAACGTCCCCGAAATTACACTCAGTGTGATCACAAATAATCGGCCGTACTCCCTCCGGCGTCTGCTTGAATCGATCCAACGTACGCTATTCTACGGTGACAAGGTTGATATACGTATCAATATGGACCAAACTTCCGACCCGGAAACTATGGATTTCGTGCATGATTTTGAATGGCTCCAGGGCGATATGTTTCTCCACCACCGCGTCATTCACGGAGGCTTACTTCCCGCCGTCGTCGAGTCATGGTACCCGAACTGCAACGATTCCTATGGATTGTTACTCGAGGACGACATTGAATTGTCTCCCCTGTCTTACGCATGGGTCAAGATGACCCTCTTGCGTTACAGGTTTGTTCGTGTTCACGCCGGGTGATCGTGCATCCTGACATTTTCGTTAGATACGGAGATTCCAGTCCCTCTTCTTCGAAGCTGTTCGGGATCAGCCTCTACCAGCAGAAAATCATCGAGCTACGTCCTACGGGCCGCCAACCCTTCAACGCGCGCACGCTCTTCGGGTCCGCGTCGCTCACCGACCCTTCCACCCCCTATCTCTCCCAAATTCCATGCAGCTGGGGCGCCCTCTACTTTCCCTCTCCCTGGCGCGAGTTCCACGACTACCTCTCTCTTCGCCTCTCCCAACACGCCTTCCCTATCAGTAACACGATCGTCCCAGGGGTGCGCTCCAACAAATGGACCAAATCATGGAAGAAATTCTTTATCGAGCTCGTCTACCTCCGAGGCTACGTCATGCTCTACCCAAACTACGACGACTTTGTGTCCTTGTCGACGAACCATCTCGAGGTGGGGTCGCACGTCAAGGACGAACCGGGGGAGGTGTACGAGAAGAAGAAACATCTGTTTTCGCTCCCGTTGATGCATCTTTCGGGTGCGTTGCCAGTAGGGGACGCGGCGCACGGTCCGAGATTGTTGGACTTGCCTGGAGGGGCGTTGCCTGACTGGGGGCGACTTCCCGTGTTGGATCTCGTGGGGGAGGTTTCCTCAATGGAGGCGATCCAGCAACGGGGCAACGAGCGGAGGAGTGAGTTGGGCGCGTGTTTGCACGATGCATCGCTTCCCTCGGGTGTACGAGACCTTTTGTGCCATGTCTCTCTCTAGCTTGCCAATGTTGGAAATTGCATCACTCTGTTCTGACACTTACACACCTAATGTAACTGCTGAATGGTCCGAGAAGCTCAAAGCGAACAAGACCCGAGACCAGCAAAATCCGAGCCATTTAATTCGTACAATTCCCGGAAAACAAGATGCTCTTGTCCTCCTAACTACAACGAAACGATACCAGAAAGTAGACTGAGACCTAAAATACCTAACTTGTCACGGAGAGCGAGTCTCACCCCTCGCCTTTTAGATCGTGATCTGCGAACTATCCAAGCCCAGCGCGTGCAAAAACAAATTCACGTTCGCCAGCTTGGCCTCTCTGTCTTCCTCCTCCATCACGCCCCACCCTTTTTGCGCGCTCGCCACGTTTTCGAGTACTTTTTCGCGCAGACCAGCGACCAGCGTGGACTGCTGCTCCGTTGACGCGTGGAGTGCCAGCGCCGCGAGGAATTGCCATACAGGCTGGTCGAGCATCTCCGAGCCGGGGGGCTGTGGAGGCGTACGACCGTGGATATTGTGTTGTGTGGGCGTGGCGGCAAGCTGGAGGGCACGTCGTGTAGAGGGGAAGAGCAGGAGGAAATGAGGTGCGAGCAGTTGGAACAGGTGATCAAACATGAGTTGCCTGGTAAAAAGGAATCAGATGGATCGTTTATGGCAACGAGAATTGTCGATGTCCGTACCATTGCTCAGCGTCCTCGGTTGTAAGGATTTCCGTCTCGGAGACACCATTTATTCCCTGCTTGATGATTTCCACTCGACTCATGAAGAGCGTCAGTATTGCGATGCCAGGCTGCAATCTCTTAGTCGTCGTGGTCCCGTAAAGGTAACACCACATACCCTAGTCTGAGCAATCATCACTGCATCGCTCCTGTCCAAGAGCAACCCCAAAAGGCCGGCGATAAGCCTTAGCTCTGCCTTGGCGACGACCGGCAAGATGCTCTGCAGTACACTTCCGAGAAAGGCCTGCGTTTGCCTCTCTACCTCGTCTCTGTCAGGTGGGTTTGCATCACTTCTGGAAGAGGGTGATCTGCTTTGCGTGTGGAGATGGGAATCTTCCGGCAGATCGAGCAGGTGAGCGTATTTAACGACGTCCAGCTGAGAGAAGCATGCGACGAGAAGGGTCAGGAGAGTAAGCATGCGAGCGGGTTGGATGTGACGACTGAGCCTCGGCAAAATTCTTTTGCCTTTGGCCGGAGTGAGTAGCGAGATGAACGGATGAGGATCGCTACACATCTCAAACATTAGTGCGTTGCGTTGCATTATGGGGCCCGTGTAGAGGCTGACCTGGTCTCGAGGGGTACCAAGACTTTCAAGCCAACCCAGATTTCCTCTACGAGGCTTTCGTATTCTGCCTGCCTGTGGCACTTTCAGTTCCAATGACTAACACCGATGCCGTCACGCAAGCTAGCACGCACCAAGCAGCGACAGCTTCCTCGTCCTCTTCAGTATGCTGGTCCCGCCTCAGTTGCTCGATATTGAGTGCGAGATCGTACAGCGACTCGAGGGCAGCAAGGACCTGACGCTGTGTGAGGGGATCTTTTCTGACCACACCGTCCTGCTACAAGAGGGTAAGTCATGAAAGAAGGAAGACAACAATAAGAAGCCAACTCACGTCAGCCGCGTCACCCAACGCCTCCCGTCCCAGTTTCGCAGCTTCGCGTACCGCCCCGTCACTATCTTTACTGAGACTATGTCCCTGTCCGTCCTCTCTCGAGATGTGCGGGTGCACACCCGACAGCGTAGCGGCCGCATTAGCAGAGTCCACCTGCAGGAGTTGACGCGGAGCGGCTTTATAGCTTCGTCCAGATGTTTTACCCAGGGCACCTTGAAGACTGTGCAGTGCTGAATATCAACGTGAGTCAGCATCTGCCCTCGAGCTGTCCAAGAAGACTCACAGTGCAGCCCCTTCTCCCTTTCCCTCATCCTCGCGTTACTAACGATCCTCTCCACTTGCGCTTCCATCTTCTGCATGGCACTCGGTCTCCTACCGCCAGTCTTTTGTCCTGGCATGCCCAATCCTACACCACCTCCGCTTCCGAATTTCAACACACGTTCTGGTTCCGCACCGGGTTGGAGACCCAAACGAGAACGGAGAATGGCACCATAAACTTGTGCGTAAAAGTCCTCTGCATAAGGATCCTGAGTGACGAGTTGCGATACTTGAATGCGGGTTATAAAGTCCTTGTCGGATTGCGTCATAAGGTCGTTATAGCGTGACTGCAGAGAATGATCTGAATTACACCACTCGCGTAGAAACAGTGAGATGACTTACCATATGAGCGATCTTGGAAGCTTTTCTCCGCCGCTTTTCTTCCATCCGCTCGGTCTCCATAATCTTGCGCATAGCTTCTGCTCTGAGGGCCTCTTGCTCCACCTGACTGATACCCTGCATGTCTCGCATAAATTCTGCCTGAGCCATCTCCGACAGAAGCCTTTGTTGGAGCTGGATGCTCTGCGGTAAAAACTGCGCGTTATGCTGGTTAATCAGCGGTAGCTCCCCGCTTCCACTCAAACCCGTAGCAAAGGAAGCGGCGGCAGGAGAATGTGTGCGACGTTGCTGCAATGCCTGCAAATCAGCATAGCTTGCCTGTCGGCGAGCCTGGAGCGACGGCTGCTGCTGAAGCTGTGAAATCTGTTGGGCACGAAGTTGCCTCTCGAGCTCCTCCATTCTCAAGCGTTCCTGCAATTCTTTCAATCGCTCTTGCTGCTGCCTTTCTTGTTCCTGCTGGAGCATCAAGATCTGTTGCTGATGTTGGTGCTGTTGATGGAACCTGGGAGATTGGGTCCTCGGCAACAGAGTCTGAGCTTGCGTATGATGCGCCAAGCGCGGGGGCGGGGTCACCTGTTGTGGGTGGACCTGATGAAGACGGAGCTGCTGTTCTTGCTGGATAAGTTGCTGTTGTTGAAGTTGCAAAAGGCGGAGACGTTCTTGGTCTCGAAGCTGCTGCTGTTGCTGCTGTTCCTCTGCCAATCTCAACTCCCGCTCCCGTTCCCGTTGCCTAAGTTCTAGCTCCTGGCGTTGTCGCGCCTGCTGAGCCACGAGCCTCATCTCAGCTTCGATCTCTTGTACGGTTCGAGCCCCAAGCTGGTTAGCGCCATGTGAGATAGGCTGGTGCAGCTGCTGATCGAATGCCCGGTGATGATCCGCGAGTGCCTGTTGACCATGGGAGAGAGAGGATGGCGTCGATGACGCAAGATGCTTGGATGTTGACGAAGGTCGATGATCCGTCGGACGCGTTGCTCCGTTGGCACCTCGGAACAGTGAAAATGGAGACTTGTCGTCCCAAATTGACTCAAGCGAGTGCGGGGCGGAAGGCGCAGAAGCAGGCGCAGGAGAGATGCCTACCCGAGTTAGGGAAAGAGTGTGCAATGTATAAGTATAGGGACTGTCAACGCCGATTCAGAAGAGTAGGTCACTTACCCCGCTCAGAGAGCTTCGGAGCAGCATATGTACGCTCTTGGGCAGGCGTGCGCTCCCTCAGAGGTTCTTGGGGAGTTGCACGGCGGTCATGTCTAGAATCGATTGAATCCGGGAGCGCCTGGCTCGAAAAATCGAAATCTCTGCCTGTGGTGAAGGTTATTATTGCCAATGGAAGGCGGGATCCCCGTTAATGTTATCAGATCTAAGAACATTGCGGGTGATAGACTGACCGACAACACCAGTCCCACCAAAAGTCTCGTCATTCAACTCATCGCCGCCCTCCTGGAGGGCATCGCCGAGGCCGTCGTAACTCTCTTCTCCCCAAGTGTAGACCGCGAGGTCCTCTGATTCTTGCACCCCGCCTTCCAAGAATTTCTTCTTGTCTTGTTCTAGATTGCTGGACTCGAAACCAAAGAAAGACATAGAAAATAGTTTTCCAGTTTTTTTTCTTCCGCCTCCAGGGAAGCGGAGGAGTTCAAGGGGATCGCTATGAAAAGTCGGCAATCAGAGTACATAATTTACTCCATCTTGAAGATCCCAAGCTCAGCGACAACACAAATAACACCACACACACCCGCTCGCCGTCGTTGGCGACGTAAACGACAGTGCCGCTCAGCTCATCTCCGTCGCTCAGTCTCGTACATAACATCCCCGAATGCATTGGCTATCTTTTAAATACGTACACAATTACCTATGAATATTTCCTCACTTCTTCTAGGAAGTCCAACAACGTACTCGCACTCCACGCCTGTGTATTACACGAGTCCTTGCAATATGCACCATCCTCGTTGGTCAGCTCCGGAAGACCAGCCCAAGCGTCGCGTTGGATGTGATGCCGCGGGGAGAGCAGCGCTCGATGGAGGTAGTGGAGCGTTTGCAGGGGGTCCTAAACAATATCAGTACTATTTAGCATCGGTGTGTCAAGAGCACAAGCATGAGGCATACATTCTTCCCTGCACCCACACGCGTGTCAAAATGAAGATAAGCCCTCAGGAAGTATCCAAGCGGCCACCCCCATTCCGGGCCCTGATATACCCTTATCAGCATAACGTGAACACGCAGTGGCGAAGCACACACATTGTGATAATTTCGCCCTTTGGCAACAGCCTTATCCTCTGAATCGTTCGAGTTATCGTAGTGTGGGCGGTACTGCATGTCGCTCGGATCCAGTGTCTTCATCCCCATTGGACCTCGTAGGATCTGGTCAGCGAGTCGGAGTGCCTGTAAGGCATGTGTTTCGTCAAACAGCTCAGGGGCGACTGTCATCGCAATCGGAAAGTTGGGTCGAAATTGATAGTCGGACCATTCACGTCCTCGTCCAGATCCGTAAACATCCTTGTAGATCCCTCGACGGTGGATGAGTTTCGTGTCAACGGCATACTGGGAATCATCCGTGGGATCTGTGGCATGCATTAGTGCGTGTGGTGTAAGGCGACCTTCGAATTCGTTACCCGAAGGAACGTAAAAGTAGCGCTCAAACGACCGCTGAATAAGGTCGTTCCACTCTCCATACGTGACAAGCCTGTCCCTCCCATCGACTGTTTCTCGAGTAAGTGGAATCCATCCTAGCACTGTAAACGGGAAGAGACAACCACTCACTCGAAGCAACAACCCCTTCGAAAGGAAAGCTTCCTTCCCTCACTAGCCCATCCAACCACCTCAGCGTGCTCTTCACTAATCCCACAATCTCGACTGGAGCACCGTCCCTCGGGGTTCCAGGAATACCTTTTGTCCCAGCTTTCTCACTCTCCCCCATCTTATCCATCCACGTCCCACAATTATATTCGTTCCCTCCAAAGATGAACCCTGTCTTCCAATCGACATAGATATCAATGTCAAACCCTGCATCTTTCATTTGTGTGTCGAGGTTTGGGCCCGCGTTGTGTTCGCGGAAGGATATCCCTGATGCATGCCGCTGAAGAATCTCATGAATAACTTCAGCGAGCGTGCTGGCATAGGCATACGCGCGGGGGTCGTTCCATGCTACCCAATTGTCGTCTGCGGGGAAACGGCGACGAACAGTCTCAGAAAGAATATATATACCATTGGGGGCCATGTTGACGTAGTCTTGGATATTTTGCAACATCCACCAAGGCGAGTCGCGTGAGTTGTACCTACATGAATATTACCATCCGCTTGACACATAATGCAGGTGCAATCACGACGTACCGAGGGCTTCTCACCGAATCCAATAAGTTTGGAATAAGTCCGTGTTTTAGCGTTGAGGCGAATGCTAAAATGTGTTTCTTCGCTCCCTCGTAGTTTCCTGTAGCCAAGAACAGTCCTCTCAGCGAAATGAATGCATCTCTGCCCCAGCACCTTGCCCATCCGGTACTGAAATGAGGTAATCCAGCAGCGAGTGAGGGTGTGATTTTGCTGGGATCCAATGATGCTGACTGGACCACTCCATGCATCTGTACAGCGCATAGGGCGAGATTTTGCGTGAATTCGTGTCCAGTGGATACGAACTCGGAGAACTGCTCTAGGGCGGCACCTCGAGCGGCTTTGTACGCTGTGTATATGGTGATAGCGAAGAACTTGGGCCGCAGGTAAGGAGGAACATCAGTTTTGATTCTTTCAAATCTCTGTTGTAACCATTGGGCGGGGGCGGCTAGATTCGAGAGTTGATCCATTTGACTGTTCGCCCCAGTCAATACTTACACATAGCACATGATATGAACTTACTAGAATAGCCTCTCGACGGTGTAATCCAGAGCCCATATACCTCTCCTCAAGTTTTCACACAATGGATGGCCCAGATCATTAGTGACCATGACTACCTGCAGCGGTCCCATCCATCCTTCCAACCCGCAATACGTTAACCGACCCAGAGCAGGAACTTCGTATACGCCAAACTTCCCGTCAGTTGCATCTCGCTCCTCTGCATCTGCGCGATAGAGCGCGACATTGAGATCCACTAGATCGAGGGATGAGAAAGCTGCTGCTGCGGTGTCAGCGTCGGCACAGAAAGCGTCGAGAGTAGGATCTGCCTGTTCGGCTTCAACTTCGAAAAGCATGATACTGCCTGGGGGAAAGAAATCGGGAACGATAATGGAACAAAGAGGATCAGCACAATCTGATCCATAAATGGCTGGAACCTCGGGTAAGTCGACGAGTCTGCTGGGCAGGCCCTTTATCGTTCCCGTGTCTCGAGGAACTTCATATGATAGGAAATCGATAGCGAAGCCGCAGATAAACTTCGCCCGCGTTCGACGTAGTTCGATGGGATTCACTATCGTACCATCGTCAACTAGTCAGGTGCGAGGCAAAAAAAAATGAGATTACTCACCCCAGCCTCGTGCTTTGGGACGTTTGGTAAACGCCGTATGAGCAACGAGCAAGTAGCCCTTTTGGGTCCTTGGGTGAACTCTATGGATGGTGATATACTGTGGCACAAAACAGATCGTCAGCACTGCACATCTATGAGAGAAGAGAAACCAAGCTGGGTACTTGCATCGCCATCCTGAAACACATGGCCTTCTTCATACCCCCCAAGCGCCATCTCTCTCTTCAGCCCATTCAACACCCTCTTTGCTCTGCCAATTCCCGATCCCTCACCAAGACCAGTGACTTCGTACAATCTCTTCTCCTGAACTAAATTTAGAAGTTTTGGGTATAGATCATCGAATCCTTTGACGGAGGCCACAGCACAATATCCAAACGTGACTATTCCGGCCACGCAGAGTGCATGTTCAGCGGTAAGCTTGTCAAGATAAGACTCATTGTCGTGGGTTAGGTCATACATGATCGCGTGCGGAATGGAGCCGTGGAGAGGGATTACGATGCACGGGCGAGTGGGTCCTGTGCCGAATGGTGGGGCGAGTCCTTGCATACTTATTAAGCATGCCTCATCCATCGATCCTATAGACGAACACAGAAACCAAGTGGGTCAACCTGAGCATGAGGTAAAGTCAAGAACATACCCATCGGCTTCCCTAATCCATACCGATACATGATCCTCGAGAACTCCTTTGGATCACACGCATTCCCGGCTTCTCTGACCAAGCTATTAACTCCAAGTTTCCTCACGAACAGCAAATCCATATCTTCGCTCCCAGTGAAGAGCTCCGCGCAGACGTATAGGTTTGGATTCACTTTCCGCGCAGCATCAAGCATGGCGGTCCCAACATGCAAAGGAGTCGAATGGCAGTTATCGATGCGAAATCCGTCGAATGTTTTCGCAAGAGAGGTGACATATGAAGTTATGAATGTCCATAACCAGGGGTTGTCCGAGGGGGAAGAGCCATAACGAAGTTTCACGCAATCACCCCAGGCAATGACTTCGCGGCGCAAGTACGCTTTAGAAGGTGGAAGAGCAAAGTTTTCTAATGGATCGGCATCCCATATCCAACCATTGTTCGCAACGGAATATAAAGCAGGGTTGGATTCAGACCCCGGCAGACGCGTGAAGTAGGATTCAACCAGAGGTGAACTAGCCAAGAAGACCATGTCAGCCAAGCATCTTATAAAGAACGGCGCACGTACTCCTTAGAGATTTCCCCAAGTTTAGGTCCATTCGAGTCGAGTCGGATGTACTTCAGTCTATTCTTGATCATGTCCAACGCTCTTCGGGTATCTTCCGCGCAGTCAGCGTAGAGTGGTACGTTCAAAACATCGACAACCCGTTTCCAGCCCTCCGCAAGTGCTCGATCGTCGTCCGCATTGTGCACGAACGCAGCTTTCATGATTCCAGCAGCTATATCACCGTTGATATGCGCACAGTATCGCGAAGACAGTGCACCCAAACCACGGATCAAACCAGATGAACGTACAATCTGGGCAATCGCAGGTGCAGATTTGCCATTGATATCCTCGCCATCCCAAGGCACAATTGAATTAGACGACAACGCACTGAGGATGGCGGCCGTCTCCTCTTGCACATCCAGGACATAAAACTGCCACAGTTCCTTTGACTTCAGATGATTTCCCAAGGCACTCATGAGCGTATCTATGTCTTTCTGGGAAGTGACACGCGTGGGCAGTCCGCTGTCTTGGAGTGATCCCGATAATTCGAGGATTGCATCGTCGAGTTCTAATGCAGGAGCCAGGTGGGGGGTATTTGAAGGGCTGTAACCTAGGCTTTCGATGAGAACAGTAAAAGATACTTTATTCATCTAGGACTCGCCTGCTTCAGGATGATGGAGGAGCCACTCGCTGTCGCTGGCAGTATGATTAAGCACCACATCGGTTAAGCTCAGAAGGCCGTATTCCTCCTTGGCTATTCGCAGAGTGTCTTCGATGATAGAAGCGGCTGCCAACGGTTCAACAGGGGTATTGAAGACACGAAGGTCATAGATCTTCTGATCCTTGATAGAGTACGGGCTATCGCTAGCGCCGCGCGCCTGGAGAGGCGTCCAATGCAACATGGTATAACCGCGATCACTAGCTTCCTGAAAGTGCTTCTTCCATTGTACGACAGGACCCATCCATTTAGATATGACTGTCAACATTGCGATTCCATCGAGAGGTAAGTTGACGTATTCTGGCAAAATTTGTGCCCCTTTATCCGAAGGCAAGAGTGGCTTGAGGTCAGCGGAGAGAATATGTGAGCGTGCAGGGACGCGGAGGATTGGGTCGATATTAAAGTAGCCTTCCCTGCCTTTGATACGTTGTCCGGGAAAGTCGCCGTCATATTCAACCCAGTAGACGAACGCGCCTGCATGAGATATGGGAAGATCAACTTGGATGGGCTTGGAAAAGTCAACGGGTAGTCTGAGTGCATATATCAGTCATGTTAACCAACCAACCACACACGCTCACCTTCGTTCCGCGAACCTGTCCCGCTCGAATGAGCCACCATCGAGCGGGAAGTTTGTTCTGAATACACCATTTTTCGAGGCAGGTGTCCCCGCATCCAAAGAGACGCGTAGGATGTAAGGGACATAGGCGGGTGGGAGACGAATATACTGTGGAGTGGCGAGTAAGTGGACACTCAAAGTGTAAGACCTGGCCAACTCGCTGATCGCTGTTTGTTAGGCCCGCCATCGGGATCGAGTCTAAGTTCGTAAACACGGATAGGTTGTTCCCCCTCTGATCGTTCGCTCAAAAAGAATTCTTTGCCTTCATCTGCGGGTGTCCTTGGAGTGTTTGACTTGGTATCGATTCCAGCTGAGCCAAGTTGAACTTGCGATAAGGAAAGATCTGGTCTTTGCGATGGGGTATCCTTGGCCTGCTTGGCCATGGCAGAAGGGATGAAGGAAGGAAAGGAGGAATGAAAATTGTGGCGAGCGTGCGGTCTTTATTATCCTTCCATTTCATTGTCAGTCTGAATCTTTGCAACGCTGGCATCGCTGTGACACCGTGACGTCAGCGAACAACATCCCCGTGGAAACATTTCCTTTTCTGGGCATACATACCTGTTTCCAGATGACAAAACTACATTTGGAAATATTACCCCTGAACAGGTAGGTGTATATATGCACATAGTACATAGTCGGAATCTCATGCTGTTTTCGTTGGAGGATTACTAATAAAGATGGTGTCACTTTCACCCTGCCAATATTCTGAGTGCGATCCAGGTATAATCGTACACAACTGGTCTTTTCTTCCATTTCCTATTGATACCTGAACCATACAAGAACGAACAGCCTAATTTCCAGAAACATAGCGAACACCGAAAACGTTCTCCTGGTACGCCTTGATTTCTACAACCGACCGTGTCAGCGATCTTGCAGCAACCGCTACGAGCGCGGTGGTAAAATGCGTACGGAGTGCGACATGCTTTGAGTAGAATCGACACAAAGCTAAGTTTCCCATCATACACCAGAGCCCAGCGACCGCTTTGCCCTTCTCGCGGGGTTCACTTATCTCGCGGCCCATGCCTTTGATCTCGCCTTCATCATCAAAGCCCCAGATTGGCCTGATCTTGTCGTGAAGGTCTGTGTTCTTAATGAGATCGAGGTATGCATCACGCGCATCGCCGTATCTGCATTGATAACGTGAGTCACGGGATTGTCATGAAAGAATGGGAGAAAGACGGACCCAGTCGCGAAGATGACGACATCAGCGTCCAGTGTAGAACCGTCTTCAAACAGCAGTCCAGTTGGCGTGAATTTCTTGATGGGCCCGTCACTTTTCAACTTGATCTTCCCATCAATGATCAGCTGAGAAGCACCGACGTCTGTAGTAAGGGAGCTCTGGTCTATTCATCCATGGTAGAAGGCAGCGAATAACTTGCCTAGATAGTATCCTCCCGCCTTGCCGAATGCTAGAAAGAACAAGCCGGAATCGTCTTCTCCCAGGGTAAGCTTGAATCCGACTCTACGGAGGCCCTCCAGAAGTTCTCTGCAGCACATGTCTACGTCACTGTGCAACAAGTAGGAGCAAGCGGGAACATACTTGTCGGCCTCGGCGATATCCCTGGTGGCGCGTTGCTGAATAAGTTTGGTAACGTGGCCCGGATACGAAGCGTTCACGCGATCAGCGACGTCAGTTGGGGGGCCACCCTCCCAGAAAAGTGCTTGAATGTGGGGAATTGATCAACAAGCGATTGCAGATCAAGGAAATGGATGCCACCTAGAAGACGGGGCATCCCCTCTCTAGTCGACATGACATAAGTCGGGCCCCGTTGAACCATCGTGACGTCTATCAGAGACATAAGCCAGGGGTACCGGGTGACAATGCAACTCACCAACGCCATGATCCACGTAATCAGAGCAGATGTCATGGGCTAGGTTATTGTGAGCTCCGGTGAAGATTAGGACAGGTAGGGTATCGCACCCGATGTGCAAGAGCCAATAACTGCGACCTTCTTTCCCGAATGATCTGTTGCGTGTTTGTGTTTGCTCGAGTGCAAGATCTGTCCCTTGAACTCATCCTGTTCGGGTTGTAGGCAAGTTGGTTCCTGATCAGTGCGTTCGATGCTTACCTGCCCTGGAATGTCTGGGTTTCTTGGTAGGCCGCTGCCTAGACCAAGTGCCAGCACGACGTGGTCTACCTTGAAAGTTCGCTTTTGCCCGTCCTTGCGCTCGACTTGGACCGACCAACGCTTCCCGCTATCTCCAGTTTCCTTTTCAATCAAGGTGACAATTGCTGAGGTCCATACGTTCAGCTCCAGGGAGTGAGCATAGGACTCGAGCCAATCAGCCAGTTTCAACGCCGGAGTGTAGACAGGCCAAGAAGGTGGGAACCTGAAATCGGCCGATTGCATGACGACGAACCTCTTTGGTTGAAGTATGCACTCACGGTAAGTAGGGCATGTGGTCATACCCTATGGAACAGTAAAGGAAAGTTGTACAAGAGAATCGAGATGCTAGACTCACAGACTGGGTCATGCAAACAGAGTGCGGCATAACGCTTCCTCCAATTGTCTCCAATTCTTTCGTTTCGCTCAACGACGAGTGCACCAATTCCCAACATCTTAAGTCGTGCAGCAATCTCCAAACCACTCTGTCCTCCACCGACTACGACCACGGTGGGTTCCTCATCAACAAATTCTCTTTCCCTCTCACGCTTGGCAGCCCATTTACCATGGTTTGGTTGAAAGTTTCTCAAGGGCCCGAGCCGCTCCGGGAAACCCCTTAGATCCTCGAGGTTGGTATAAACTACGTGTGCCTTCCACGCGCCATCTGGAAGAGGGACGAGTCTGAATATGCCTGAGGCATGGCCCACATTGGTGTCAAATTTGAAGAAAGCCTGGATCCAAGCGATGTCTTGATAGGGTCGCTGGAGTTCCACACGGTCTTGTTGAAGAGAGAAGGTATCCGACTGTGGGTTGAAGACGCTGAGTTGGTCTTCGAGGAACTTGTACACCGCGTTTTTACCCTCGAAGGTACGGAAGTCCCAAGTGAGCGCAAGCGTATCACGCCAAAATACCCCATCAAGGAACAAATCGACGATGGCTGGCACATCATTGAGACCGATTCCTTTGGCGAACTTGGTAAACCAGTCCTTCGCGACGGCCTGCACGTCAAGGTTCGGGTCAATGGTGCTACCTAGATTGTGGAGAGTGGGAAGAGGGGGTGCCAAGGGCGTTGAAATGGTCATGATCGAGGGAGGAGATAAGATGAAGCCGACACGATTAGCCCGTGTTACCCCGATACATTAGGGGCCCCGTCGGTGGTGTCGCTTCCTTTCACAGTGGGCTGTACTGTATTTAGCGGTGGAATGGGTTAACCTGCGACCGATGGAACTTGTTGGAAATAGGCATCGCCGGACTGGCGGCAGGGCGTTCACGGGGTTTCGGTGACAACGTCACGATATCTAGTATTCAACTTTTGCCAGAAGTGCGAAAAACCGACCTCTACGTTCCGTAAAGATGGACGGCGTGACTAGAAACTCGGCTGAGTCGGATCCATGTTTGACCATGTACCTTTCCCACCGGCAATCATGGTAGGCCCGGCTTGTAGTCCAAACACAAAAAACTGTTGTATTCTTTTTTTTAAATTCATGCCTTGGATCCCCGCAACAATTTTGGCACTCACCATGTACACCATCTGGTCGCACGATCATACCACTCCATACACCCGTACGTGTGACCCTCGCTATCAACAACGACCATATCCGCACCGACACCAACCACTGCTTGGCTGTTCTCTGGACGCACGGCCACATTCCGAACGATACACACAGGACCCTTTCAACGCAGACCCCACCCACAGCACGTGGTCCACGTTTGTAAACACCAGAGTGAGGGGTAGACCGGCTCGTAAATGTTAAACAGCCTGGTCGGCGCCGCGTTTGGCCCAATGATCCTCAACCCAAGTATATCGGGTGCAGGAGACAAACTTTTGGTATGTCTTGACTAAGCTTTTCGTTTTGTTCCACTTTGAGGATAGTCCGTTTGCCTTGCGATGAGACAGCTGCGCCGGACTTCAACCTCATCGCCACGGTATCCACGTAACTCGCAGTCCGTCGACATGATCGATATCCTGAGATGAATGCCAGAAAAATTCCCGATAAAATGAAGGCTACACTGTAGGGACTCACCTTGAAACAATGAAATGTTCACTTTCTTCATGAGCGTGTTGATGCAGTGTCCGCAGCCTGGACATGTCCCAGGGAAAATAAACATCTCCTCGGTCTGTACCCCCACGATCCAACTGCCTTGGCTCCTTCCTCCGTTAGATCATATACGGAGATGAAATTCACGTCGAAATGGTGCTCGCAGCTTGTGTCCCGATGTTCGTAAGTCCACAAGGAGCATGCATTCAAAGGCCATTGGCACAATGACTTTCCGAAAAATGAGAATTGATGTTAGTAGTAGTCTTATAACTTCCTATGATGGTCACGGTCGTGCCACGAATCAGAAGATTCAGAAGTCGTTCGCACACAGCCACAGTCGCGTCTTCGGCCCGTGACTTGCTCTGGGACCTGCGTCCCATCTACCACGGATCCAAAGTAGATTGAATCGATGTCAAGACTTTGACCTAGTTGGACAACGATCACTTGACATCGGGATATCAACAGATGACGATGTAATTCAATGGCAAAGAGTTCGAGAAACAAGATATACATGTAATTTCAAAATCAAAGTTTGAGGTCGTTCTCGGATCCGATTACACAGTTCCCAAGTTATTGAACCTAGGACAAACGGTACACTTCTGACTGGGACGAAAAGTACGCAGCGGGCTCGCAAAGTTTAAAACGTTGCAGACACCGGCCCGACATCAGTGTCTCCACTCTAATAAATCCTTCTGGTCAATAAAGTCCGCTATAGAGAAGGAAAAAAAAAGTACAAGCGACGTTCAACTCTGTACGTCGGATCAGTCATCTACCCGTCCATCCATCTCGACCATCCACCTCGGTACACATCGTGCCAGCCATGAAGATCTCAAATGCGGAAGCAAACAAACAGATGAGATGTCCAAATCCCTCAAAGACCTCGACGAACAATGACAACGCGGACGACGCGATGCACGAGATACAAAAAAAAATGGAAAATGCTAAAAGAGAGAATGAAAGCAATGAGAATGTATGATAAGCGAGTCGATAAGTCCTTGTTTGGGTGGAACTAGGCTTGGGGTAGGATGGACATGCGTGAATAGGATAGAGTAGACAGTCCGAACGGATCGATTCCATTGGATAGGTCTGGTAATATTCTGGATGCACAACGACTTCCTAGATCGAGTCCAGCATGGGCATGAAAGTAGATGTGGTGATTCAGGGTACTCCGAATCAAAAGCGAGAAAAGAAAAGCGAGTCCTGATCACCAAGTACATCAGCACGTCTTACGACTGCCTGCTTCAAGTGGAACCCGTACCTCAAATATTCACCGTCGTCGCTGTTGTTGGTAAACAGCAAGGGGTACATCCTCCTCCTCGCCTCTCGACACAGGCACGCTTCCGATGCTTGCTCTTGATCTCCCATTCGGCGACGATACGACTGCATGAGCACTGATCGCTTTCCTCGCCTTCCCGTCTGCGGATAGGGGAACGCCAGAACTGGCTGTGGCTGATAGTGAACGTGTTGCGCCTCTCGAAGGTTGTAATCGACCGGGAACTGGTGACACCGGAGAATACCTATTATGGTTGTGAGGAGGCGGTGATCGAGAGCGATGCGTTGGGGCAGCTTGTGGGGGAGAATCTACATGAGGGGGTCCGTTTGCAGGCGGAGAAAAGGATGATGAAGGCCGGGTACGTGACGTCGCTGCTGGCGAAGCAGGTAACGAGGTTGGCGTAGGCGACATTGCACCAGGCGGAAGATGTGGATCCACGCTTCCGGGATACATGTACGGAGTAGGCTCAGGCTCGACGACTGGTTGGGGCTGATTGATTGGAGGACTGGACTGTCGATGTATGCGCGGAGCAGCCACAGCGCCAGGTGGTAGCGGAGATGACCCATAGCTGTACCCTGGACCATGGTATTCCTGTTCCATAACCCGATGCTGCATCTCGTACTGAGGACCTTTGACTAGCATCTCTCCCGCGCGTCGAGAGCCCTGTTGTGTGGGATTCGGTTTTGTCAAGGTGCCTCGCCGAGACTTTTCTTTCTGTTGTTGCTGCTGAAGTTGTAGCTCTTTCTCCCTCTCGCGTTCCCTCTCCTTATGTTCCCGCTCACGTTCTTGTTTCTCCTCCTCCAAGCGTTCGTTCTCTGCCCGTTGTCGCTCCTCCGCCTCTCGCCTTTCCGCTTCCTCTTGTTCAGGGACTTGCGCCGGAGCTGTACCCACCGTTACTTGTGTAGGGGGAACCGCTGGCGTCGGATTCTGAGTTTTGTTGATGACACCCAGATACCAAAACATCAGATTACTGATCAACACTTGTTCGTAAAGGGGCCTCCTCGGATTCGCCAGTTTGATGTGGCTCAAGCGATAAATCGCGCGTTCGACATGAATCGGGTATCTTGCATACGGTCCCTGAAGGCCCGGCTGCGGAGAGGGAGACGAAGGTAACCCCTTTGACGACTTGGACGCTCCAAGGAGGGCAGCGGCCGTTTCGCGTCCCGACGCCGTGTACCCACTAGTCTGAGAAGACGAGTCATCCTGCTTCTTCTTGCTGCTGAACAACGAGCCAAAGAAACCGCTTTCTTTTTCCTTTTCCTTTTCCTTCTCGGCTCGCTGGGCCTCCTTCTCACGATCTCGCTCCGCTTTTGCAATCTTCTTCCCGTTTTTATCACTGCTACCCCATTTACCGAAGAGCCCTTTCCTATCCTTTTCCTTCTTTTGTGCAGGGCTGATTGGCCTTTCCGTGGCGACCGGGGCATCAACGGAGGTCGGGGCCACTGCGGTCTCTTCCGTAGTTGATACGAGGGTGGTATCGGGCGAAGGTGTGCGCAGTGTCTCTTCTATTGATCCAGCAAGACCGAGTCGCTGAGGCTGAGGATGCTGCAACTCTGGTTGCAACGTGGGATACATTAATGGTGGTTCGGATGCCAAATCCGCCGGAGACGATTTTGGGTCATCCGCTGGAAGGGTCAAGGATAACAGAGGGGGTTGAGGGGCCATGAGTAACTGTATGGAGCGCACGATTTCGCTCTCGGGATCTTCCCTGGCATACGCGTCATATATCGATGTTTCCTCGCCATAGGGATCGGATCGACGGGATGTATGTTCATCACTAGTGATGCTCTCATTCGAGAAGGTACGAGGGCGTCTGAAATGCTCAGGACTATCGCCCTGCTCACTTGCATGATCATTTGAGGATAGGTCACTTGACGTGCGTGGTTCTGTAGCCTTGACCGGGGGCCTACGCCGGCGCGCCGAAAATCCACGTCCTTCCCCGTCTCCAGGCACTGATGCCTTGCGAATCTTGGTTCGTGCAGCACGACGAAGGATTTGGCCAGGAGGAGGGACGATAATTGGTGCATCAGCTTCATCCGGCATGGGTGGAATGTCGTCCATCTTGTCGATTGCTGCATGAGACGCGAAAACAGCTTTGAGCCAACACCGTTGTGAGTGTAGTACCACGACGCTTCACTGACCTGAAGGCGAGACGTTGAGACTGAGACTCCGTCTGAGGACTGTCCTGAATTTTGAAGGATCACCGTCTTTGGTCGCCTCTTCCGCGAGCTCCTCGAGGCGTTGCAGATCGCTTATGGTTAGTTGTGGGCCAGCATGGGCCAAGACGGTGCGAGTGCGCCGAATTGGAACGATGGTTTCTTCTTCGACATCATCATTCTCAGGAGGCTTGTACTGTCTGCTGAGCATTGAGCGTCTGCGCTCGAGGCCGGGGGAGGAAACAGATAATGATCGATCTAGGGCATTGGAGCCATCTGGTGGAGGCGTACGAGAGTGCTCCTTGAGGAAAGAACGGAACTCAGCAGGAGCAATCTCAGGGTGGAGGCGAGCGGGGACCCAGAAGAGATGGAAGGGATCGTCAGAGGAGACGGCACGTTCCTCGGAGCTTGAGCTGTCTTCATGAGAGCCACTGCTTGAGTCGCCGTCGTTGAGCTGCTGTGTGGCAGATGCGCCAGCCCAGTAGCTTGCGGTCGGGGAGGGTGGAGATGAAGGATTTGGGAGATCAGGGTCAAGGATGAGAGCACCTGGGCCGCCCTGCGTTGATGACCTTCGTCTGATGTCGCGGAGAGCTTCGACTTCACGCTGGATCTCGAGCTGGGAAGGTTGCATGGGGCGCTGAGGGAGATGGGCAAGGAAAACGTGTGATGGGGGCGGAGAGGGGTTGTTGTCGTCGCGGTCGTCGCGGTCGGCCGCCGTCGTTGAGTTGGAGAATGAGGAGGGAACGTTGGAGTGGAGGGGTGGTCGAGCTGGCACAAGTTGCGTTGGCGAGCAAGCCAAGGTTCAAACAACCACTCGACCTTGTCAAAGTAATTTTCACAGCGTCTTTTCTTTTTTTTTTTACTCTCGCAAGATCAGTACAGCTACTGACTATAGAACATCATCCACGCCGGCTAAATCAGTATGTCTGCCTCAACCGGCCCATTTATCCACCGCTGCTTGTCCTGAGAAGACGTGCGCATGATAGTGCTCAGAAAAGCCTGACTCGGTGAACCGATGGGCACTGCCTTCAGCGGCCATCAGATGCAGGAAGATTTTGGCTATTCAACGCGGCTGCTTCACGACGAAGTTCTTGAATAACAGCCTTGCAGAACCGTTGCCACATGAACTGAGGGCAAAAGCGGTGACAATTCTCCGAACGTACCGCAAGCGCTTCCGGATTGACCCCACTTTCAATCATACCCACGCACGTCGCGAGCGTCTCCTTGTCAAGCTGCGTGTTCAGCAACTGCGAGATGTCGAAGAGGGCTACTATCGTGAGTCCCTTAGACTATGCTGAGTACGAGTTGAAACATACTATCAAGCGTTTGTTGGGCAGCAGTAATACGATCAGAGTCCTTTGACGACATCTTGTCTGAAGTGAGTGAGCACGAAGCTTGACAACATTATTATTGCAAGGTCTCCCACAAGTGGTACTCCCCCCAATTATCCACCGGATAAGGAAATCCCAACCAGGTTGGGAGATGGCTCATATGTATAGATGGCATGGTCGCCCCAGTTCGACCCGCTGGCGAAGAGGTGACTGCTAGTAGGTGAGACAAAATGCAAACATACACTCAAACTACAGTTTGTTCTTTGATACATAGGGAGTATCTCATGGATTGAAAAGGCAACAAACTACAGAGGGAGAGGAGTGCCATCGGCGTTCCGATCGGTGACGAACGGGCGCCGACGCGGATGGTTTAGCAAGATCAAGAAAGACAAAAACCAAGGATGATGATAGTAAAATAGGCCTCCAGTCTGAGCGATGCATGAAAACCGGCCAGGACGGCAACACGTGCTACGGCGGTCAGTGATAGCGGTACCGTTGGAGAAGAGACGAATCGTCGGCCCGAGCCAGCGCTCCCTCGCTGTCGTTGGATCCTTCTCAACTAGTCGAACCGTTCCCTGTAAGGTCAGTCTATCCGCGCTCCTCCCACCTGGTCCCGACGACAGGCTCAGTCTTTCGCTCTATTTTTACTCTCTCGCTGGCTCGTCCACACCTCCAGCAAGTTCTTTTACCCGCAAGCAATGTCAGGTACATCGCATGTTCCTTAAAGCGTTCCATCTATTTCTGGCATATATCGATACACAGACAAATCGGTATCGCCGAAGAGGCGTACGTAGTGCCTTGCCTCTCGGTTGACACTGTTTTTCTCGCGGGTGGCAAAGAATACTTGCCGTTTGGAGTTTCCACGAAATACTTTCCCCGTCCTACATTGTACGTACCACTTTGACGTGACCGAGGACGTGGAGGACGGTTATTACTCCACTCACTGAGCAGCTAGAGTGATGTGCCGTATGAGATAAACATCCAGCTTCCTAGCTAGCGGATTCTGAGCTGTTGTTACACTAAGCCCAAAGTTGGGAATCCAGCAGTCACTTGATCAGCCTCACTGCCTGTCGTTTTTATTATGTTGAGGTTGCACACACAAACGCGTAAGCTCGGCCATGGTTATCTTTTTTTTTTTTTTTTTT
>QFEM01014775.1:0-12308 GCA_003316205.1 Boletus bicolor | reverse complement strand
GCTCGCGGCGTCGACTTCCACGTCAACAAGCGAATCGGCATCGACAAAAGACCCATCGAGTTCTACGAAAACACCGCACCCCTCTGCTACGCCGTCGGGGCGCTCGCAAGCTTCTACGCGCGGACCTGTCGAGGCACTCGACCTTCTTCTTTCCCTCGACGTCTCGCTGCAGCTCATCCACGCCACCCGAGATGCGATCAAGCGCCTCGAGACATTCGCCGCGTACCCCGGCAAGACTGGCACACGCGTGCGCGAGACCCTCGACGATGCGTTCTGCGAGATGTTGGGGGCACTGGGCGCGAGGCACATCTCGTGGGGATTTGGAATGTAAGTCCAGGGATCCACCTTCTTCTGTTCCATTACTACTAAATACCTTTTTCACCGCGACCGCAGAGCGACCGAGCGCATGTCGTCCTACAAACCCGCCGAGCACGAAGGGACGACCAGCGTCGCACCGCTTTTACAGTTCTTTGAGCTCGTCCATGTCGGGGATATGATTCAGAGCATGGTACAGGTATTTTTCGATAAAGAAATGGCGCGTGGCTTTGCACTTTTTCATCGGCCGTTTGGTGCACGCTGACCTTTTTTCAAAACCAAAACTCTCTGTGTACACACACGTCGAATAGGCTCTGCACATTGACAAGACCGACTTTTTGAACGCAGTCGCGAGAGAGAAGAAGCGGTTCGAGAATACGCTCGACGATTGTGTCGCCTCGGGGTTGAACGCAGGGACACAGGTACTCATGAACCAGGTTCGTCAAGGACGCTCACATGCATGAACGTGGCCCTTGCGACTGACGGCGTCGTACTGTCTTCTCGTACCATGGACAGGTCGATCACATTATTCAGACGTTGACCAAGCCCAGGGCATATTACCCACCCGAAGACGCCCCGCTCGATCTCCGTCCGACCGAGGGCTGTCGCGAAGCGATCCGGTGTCTCGAGATGCACTGCAAATTGCTCAAGGGCAGCACGAGCAGAGAGGTCCTCGAGGTATTTTATCAGGAAGTCGGGATACGATTGTTGGCGTGCGTGTCGCGTCCTTTTTTTCGTGTGCACAGCGTCGAACCGTGCACGAGTGCGTGTGACGCTTTCGCTGACGATTGGGATGTTACGTGTGTGATTAAATTGTCGTGCCGAACGTGCAGGATACTGCAGAAACATATCAAGCGCCAGATTATCTCCCTCAACGGGGGCTTTCAGGTGATTGCGGACCTGAACGCGTACCATGCATTCATCGCGTCACTCAAGGTATGTATGTCTGTCTGCTTTGCAGCAGTGCTGTCGTTCCCGGGGCGTTTTTTTTTTTGATCGTACATGGGCCAGGTGCCGAACGTGACCGCGGATTTTGATCACCTCAAGATGCTCGGGCATGTCTTTGTCGTCGAGGATGCGAAAGATCTCGCACAGATTGTGCGGGACGTCACGCGGTATGGAGGCGCGTATCGCCCAGAGGTACGGTCTCCCGTTTCCCTCCCCACCACCACCCACTCTTTTGAGGTCCTCGATACGCTACTAACACGAATTAATGCAGGATATCTACGAGTTCATCCAGCGCCGGTCCGACTGGAAAAAGATTGAAAAGACGGTGGACAAGACGATGTATAGTTTGAGTTTCAAGGAGGACTGTGTCGTTTGTTGAGGTATCACATAGTCGGAATTGAAGTTGTCGTAGGCCAGACTATTACGGTAATTTGGATGTTTATGCATCACGAGAGTCTAGGATTTCTCACAATGCCCTGTAATGCCTTGTGCTACAGGCCTAGCGTTGTTGACATTATCCGCCCGTTGTTATTTGGTTATTGTGCTTAAGAAGGCCTTATAAGCACTTATAATAGTCTTGCTCAAGCACAGCATTGCGGGAGTTGCCGAAATATTACATTCTGCTGTGTTTTTCTATTTATGTAATCTTATACACAGCCATGTCCTAATCGACTACACAGGATGCTATGGAAAGCTGGACAATCGCACAGGTTGCGTCTACAAGCGCCGAAGGGCCTACTTAAAGAGTGAGGTTCCTACGCACGATGGCCACCTATCCTCTTCTTTGACCACAACGCATTGCGCCCTCATTTCGTGAAGGAGCTACTTCACCATGTCCGAGCAACGCAAGTACATCGATCTTATCCACCAAGCATCTTCCAAGTGGGTCAACTGGGATCCACCCATCCAAATCCAAGTCAGTTTCATCGCGGATATTTCGTCCATTCCCAGTGTCTGAGTACGATTCACTTTTGATCGCCAGGTTGGCGCGTATGGCACAGTCGACAAGGAGACAGGGGATTTGCGCGTGGAAGGCAACATCTATGATCCCGAATTCCAGAGGGAGTTGGACAACCACGGCGTCAACCTCAACTTGGCCAACTACCCGCCACAGGAAGGTCCAGTTGAAGACGATTTCGTCGTCTCCTCGCGCGGGGCCAAACATCAGGACATGAACGCAGACAAAGCAGTGTGCGTAGTGGTTCTGTATCACAACATTGTCTGGCTCAGTACATACAACCGCAGGGGCGTCGCTAGCATCGCCAATGCATGCGTCAAAGGACAGTGGTTGTTCGAGCGCGGCAAGCGAGACGCCGTCCTCATCATGCACAGCCCCCGTCAAATCTTCCTTCCCCCCGACGTGATATTGGAACCCCTCTATAAAGTGGATAAACTCATCGACAAGTGGCTCGTCACAAGCATTCACGTGTGCCCTGCATACTCCATGTACCTCTCAGACAAATGTAGGTCGCTGTTTTGCTTCATTGTTCCGCACGCATCACTGATTACGCTGGGCGGTACAGCGGGCGACAAGGTCTCTCTCGCTCTTGTAGCCCAAGCACCTGTCGCTGGTGTTGCCGGAGTCACCGCGGCTGCCAACGGTGGCTTTACTTGGTCAGTCGATGCCCAAACTGGGCTCATTCGCAAGGCGTGCGATCAAACGGGCAATTACTCATTCACGCCTCTCTATTCTCTGAGACGTCCCATTAAACGATTCAGGAGATTTATCCGGGACACTATCAGGCCTGATCCAACCGGCGACAACTTGTGAGCATAGTCCACTTTGTGTGTTTACATATTCGTTAACTGATACGGTCATGCATCTACGCCAGATGGTTCAACGACTCCCCGCCATGGGATCCGCTTGATGAGGACGGTGAAGAAGATTTCTTCGATCCGGTCAGTATAGCTTTTATATTTTCATTCGTCGTCGGCTTCTCACGGCATGGCATTTCAGAGTGTCAGAGCAGTCGATCCATTCAAACGGCCACCTGCGTGACGGAGAGATCGATATTACTGACGGATCTCATACTTCACAACATCTGGATAAGACCGCTGGCTTGATGCGATGTATTATATCATGATTTCATGAGCTTCTTTCTCTTGTACATACCATGTGAGGACTAGTAAACCTGCTCATCTAGAAATTAACTTGAACATGTGGCACCTGGATAGTGATGCGAAGGGTAAGTACTGGCAGGGAGGTAGAATTATGAAGAGATCACCCGCCTGTGGCGAGGCATCTGTGTCAAGTTTGCATGCGTTGTGTAATGCGCACTAGTACGTTCATGTCTGTACGCCTAGACGTCATCTTCGTTCGTTGGTGCGCAGTGCTCTTTGAGTGGGGACAGCCGAAAGCCAAAGTAAAACGGTGTCGAGAATCATGCATCGCTTGAATCTGCGTTGCCTTCTGGCCGATCGGTCGCAGGTATGCATTGTCCCCGAGGAAGTCTTGGTCCTGGTCACGGTACTCTCCTCCGACATGCCATGTACACAGCGAGTTGATTCCAGTAGAAAACCGCACGGCAGACCAAAGAAGAAGACGAAAAAGAAGAAGAAGGATCGAGGAATTCAATTGTGGACGAGTGTAACATTCATGCTTTTATAAAACGAACGAGGACATCGTAAAGCAGGATCCGGCTCTGCTCACTGGGAGCCTCACTGTGTATGGAACGGGCGTCATACTAACTGGAACAACCTCTGAATCCATGTTCGCTCTCCGACGGTGGAGGGCGCGGGTAGGGACCGTGGTAGGGGGTGTGTGGACTAGGAATCGTATGAGTGCGGAAAGGGTGGCGGAGGTGCGGCTGAGTGACGTGGGTGTAGGAGAGGAAGTAGCCTGTGCTGTGGAGGGATGGGAAGGAGCCAGGGCCAGGGCTGGGAACAGGCTGAGAGGTGGATGTAGATGCCGATGTGGGCGGAGGCATGTTTGCCCAAGGTCGACGAGACAGGTCTGAGAGTGACGGCGAGGGGCACCAGATATGGGCCTGTGCCTGTTAGTTGTGCATCCTGAAAACGGCATCTAATCAAGTTGGGCCCGGACACAGATCAAAGATAAAGTTTAAAGTCTGATAGATCCAATGGACGGTGGACGTAAACCACGATTACTCATCTTTGACGAACTTCCTTTAGATAGCCGCCCCTGACTGGTCAACTTTCGTAAAGGCGATCGATGATCAGGGATATGGAGCTTGCGAGGGGCATCAGACTCGATTTGTAGCGTAGGTATTTGCTCGTGTCGTCAGCGATCTTCGTGGCAGTATCTTCAAGGACTCATAAGGCACGAATACACATAGCCTCCGAACATCCATACCAGCTGAGTAGTAGGATGAGAAAGAAACGAGTGGACCGTTCGTGAGCACAATATTCTCTTTGGTCGGCCGTCCTACTAGGAAAAGCACGAGCTGTTGGACTCGTTAGAGTGCAGGCTCTGTGATACGAGATCGGATAAAATCACCGTGTACTCGACACTGAGATCTGAGAATTCAGTTAATTAACACTGGCTTGCCACCCCACACTTAAACGCTGCGACGGCGGTCAAGCGAGGCACCGATCCTAATGCGGCGGGAGGCATATCGCCATCTGGCCCCTGGGCAGGAGAATTCAGTACCTACTAGAAACATGTCATGGATCGTCGCTTGTCAGAAATGCTATAGACCCAGTGCTCCGTCCACCAATGAAGGGAGTGACTTGTGCTTCACCTGCGTGCTGGAAAGGTGGCGCAGACACATCCAGTGGGACTTACAGTCCATTCCGCCAGTTTTACTAGCGTTTGAGTGTTGAACACGTCCAAAGAGTGCGGGTAACCAAGGCCATTGGACAGACGAATACCCATCTGTGCATCTACCATGATTACTACTGCTTTTTAATCATAATCGGCGGGATCGGGGGACATGTCACCTACGAAGAAAAAACGTAAACAGTAAACTGTCACGTAGTAGAGCCAAGTTGGACAAGCCTGAGGCCAAACCAGTGGCAGCCGATTGAGGTCTTACGCTATCCCAGGAACGGACTCGTCTGTCAATGTCAATGGCGTGAACCACCAACTACCCGGAGAACTCTGAACTTGGGAAGGCTGATACCGTGGCAGCGGCAATGAATCTACCACAGAACGATCCTGTAACACTCCAGGTTCCGCCAGACATAGAGCGGGTGAAACCCTCACTGCCAAGAATAATTCGGGTCCTCGACCCAGGTGGGCGGGCTGGTCGGCAATGAGCACCTCGCCGACTGGGATGCGGCCGCACGTACATGATGCCGAGGTCACCATGAGCATCATTGTTGCCTTGCGTTGTACCTAGCGACTCATTGCCTGGCCCCCGAAAGGACCAATGATTGCAAGAGCATTACAAACCCGTGTGGGCGACATTCAGGGCCGCGCGTAAGATCACCGTCCTTTCCGCGTGAACTTATCATTTTGAAACAAATGAAAATGGAAGCCCAGGGATATGCCGGGATCAAGGCATGCATTCGTGCAAGTTGGGATCACTGGCCGTACTCCCTCTCTTCAAGTGGACCAGGGGCAATTCTGGGTTCTCTGGATAATACTAGGGTTCAGTGGATTGCTCGTGATGGGGAATAAAACCATAACTTGAACTTGAAGCACCTCCGTACTTGATATATTAGAAGGGAGTCACCAATATCCACCAGTGGATTACAAGTGGTCAGGGGGTCTGTTGACATTTCTCTCTAACCAGGAGTCCAGGGCTACTCCGTAACCACTGGAGTCTAACTCTGAGAAGAACCTCTTGCCGACGGAACGTGTCGATGTCAGTACATGTGAACGAAGGGTTTAAAAGATCAAGACAACACCTGAACAACCTGTCCAGGCTAAAAACGATCGCGACAATCCAGCAATCGTTGACAAAGTTTAATTTAGACTTTGCGAGTGTAAGAAGGCTGTGAAATAAACTGGCTGTGGGGAGTGCATATCGTCACTCGGTCCAGGTACAGTCAAACCCCACCAATTTTGTTACCTGGCCTAATTCAAATTTTAGAGCCAAACGGAGGTCACCATTGGACTCAGCTTGAATGCGTCTAAAAACACACCTCTGAAGTTATTCTCACGATGTTTTTGGGTGGCCAAAATTTTAGGATTTTTGAATAAATATTTTTGTGTAGTCTACGGGTTTAGAACAGCCTCAATTGCCATCATGGCACTGTGTGAAGCCTGCCGGTGCTGTTTCTGCTTGCGTACTGCCCAATCTGCAGCCTTTCCTGCGAGCCCCAGGCGGTAGGCGCTCAAGAAACGATATGACCGATTAATAAACCGCCGGATTACCTCTGTGGGGCACAAATTGAGTATATTGACCGCTGCAGACTTTGCCACTGGTTTGCTCATCTGACGGTAGTGGCCAATACTGTTAAATCAAAAAATTATCATATGGCATTGCTGATGTGGCAGTAATGTTTAAATTTAATGTCCCTTCTCTGCGGTGCTGTTTTCTGCTCAGCGAAAGGAGCCGATTGCGCATTTTTTCATTACTTTAGCTATCTTTTTAAGGGGTGGCCAAATTTTTGGCAGGTCAGAGTTACTATATGGACATTCAGCTAAGCCCAGGGCCTAAATATGCACTCTGTATGGTTTAGAAGTGTTTCGCGCCATTGTGGCAGGCAGGAAAAATCAGTCATAAAATTTGCTGACTTTGACTGTCCCCAACTGTATGATAATTGTGAGCTCCAGATCGGCACCTGTGCACTTTTTACGGTAAACAAGTCAACTGTCAAGGTTTTGGGTTTCCATCCCCCATGCCACGGCGGAATTCTGTAGACAGAATGTATCAACCCGTTGCGCGTCCGCTCATCTGCCGCGGCCGCATCACGAAAAAGATTGAAGAAGTTGCGGGCTTCAAACTTCACCGGAATTCTATCGAGTAATGTTATACCGCCTCCTCCTTTCGGGCCGCCGGATGGCATTCGCCGTGAGACCTGACTTGGCAAACGTCTATTCCTTGAACTTGAGTAAGTACGTACCACGAGATGCCTTCAAGTTGCGAGCTGATAAAAATACCAAACCCATGCCAAGACGGACCGAGTTCCACAATCAAATTCGAACTCGCTTCTGTTGCATCTGAATAGTGTGCTAAGTCGCACTGAGCAACGGGGGCACGACGGACTTGAATCGCTGGGGAAACGCGAAGCAGAGCAAGTTGGAACTTGAAGGAGACCGCACGGAGCAGCACGCCAAATGGTGACGATTAAGCGCGCAGATTGGGTTACCAGCAGCATCTCATGCAACCTTGACGCAGGGGTACTTTATTTATCACTCTATATTTATGGTACTTTATCAGCTGCTCAGAAGCATCGTCCCGATTCACTGACAAGCCTGAGATTCCAGGGTTGATACTTACACACTTAGCAACCTCTGAGCACGTACGTGCCCACGTCATCGTACGCACTCAAGATCATCGAGCTTGGATACAGGTTCGCTGAAGTTCGGCTAAGTGCGGAATCATACTTCATCGGTACGAGGAACACACTACATTCGTCGAGGCCACCGCGTCTCCTTCCTTCCCATTTGGTCGTAACATCTGGTCGTAAATCTTCTCCTTTATCCTTACTGGAAGTATGTATTCCCACCGACTGACGTCCCTGTTTTCTTCTACAATAATGGTTTTACTGTGTGTTGTCACTCGGTCGCAACAAATATTGATAAGACGTTGGGTAGCCGACTTGACTGGAAGATCACACCACCATTTCGCAGGTTCCAGCCTTCCCGCACCCTCCCATCTCCTCCACCCTACCTATGTCATCTTCTTCCAACGCGCTGAAGGAGCCAGCCCATATCATCCTTGACGAAGTGGCATGGCTCCAAGGCGCTTTTCTGAGCAGCCTCCTCTGCGGCGTGCAGATCACACTTTCTGCTATGTCCTTTCTCGCAGTACTCAAGCAACGCATGCGCCGTCGACTACGAATCGCCCTCTTGGTATACACCTTCCTCTTATGCGCAACCATGACGGCAGGACAACTGGCCAGCTTGCAGTTTGTTCAGATGGGCTTCATTGAGTCACGGGATTACCCGGGCGGACCGAACTCGTTCCTCAGCGGTCGGTATGCAGCGCCAGTCGATATGGCGTCAACGAGCCTGTTCGTGTTCGCGAACTGGATGATGGAGTCGTTATTGGTGAGTGTTGGCGTTTGGACGCCGAAGGTGTGATCAGCTTTGAGCATCCAAGGTATGGCGGTGTAAAGTCGTTTGTAGCACGGGCGAGCGACCTGTATGGATCGGGGTCATCATTCCGTCTGTACTGTTGGTTTCCGAGTACGGTGCGTCCTGGTCGCCATCCTGGTCACTGCGTACTAACGCTTGCCCTCTCACGTTCTCGTGGGATGCAGTCACCGGCAGCCTATTTCTCCACAGGATGTTGCAGGGTGGGTACGTGATCAACTACGCACTCGCTTACTCGAGCCTGTCCCTCTTGTTAAACGTCACCGTGACGGGCATCATCGCGGGACGACTCTTGCTACATCGACGGCGGATGGTGAGCCAATTTGGGCCGGGGCATGGATCGCATTACGCCAGCGTGGCGACCATACTGATCGAGTCGGCGTCGTTCTACACCGGTTTTCTCATCCTCGTCATCATCTTCTTCTGCGTTGCCTCGTCGGCGTCGAATCTCCTCCAACAGATGGTAGCGCATGTCGAGGTAAGCCACCAGTAGCAGATCAGTGACATGGACGCGACTGAGAGACGCTCTGTTGGATTGACGTGTTCGCCAGAGCATCACATCGCTCTTGATCATTTACCGGATCGCGCAGGGAAAGGGGTGGAATGACAATGTGGGCGTGTCGTCGGACGAGTGGAGGGGAGAAATGGAGCCACGAGTGGAACCTGAGGTGGTCGATCTGGAAATAATGAGGGTCCCTGCTCGAGGTAGCATGCACCCACTGTCCGTACTGAGCAAGGAGGAAGAGACACAGACGCCGATGAGCGTGAGTTCCGTCGATGCGACCCTCGATGATGCGCTATAGGAGCGGGTACGTCCGTCACGACCCTGGTCCATTTCGCACCCCAAGTAGACTTGGGTCCTAGCACCCGGGACAGGGGGTGGGGCGACACCCCGGGTCGGATGACCCATCACGATGATCGTTACCTACAAATGTGCCATGCCATTGTACATACGTACCAGCGCCTGCTTGCCCTGACACACTACCTAGCTTATGTAATCAGAAATACTAATCCCCACCGACCGAAGGCTGAAGCGACGCCTGCGGGACCTTCGCTTCACCCTTTGCTTGCACCACATTAACGCTTGCATGCTGCTGGACAGTAACACAAGCGATTATTATAGGATGTCCTCGATTGCGCACGGTTTGTTTTCCGTGGTGATCGGGTGCCACACAGGGTTGTTGCCTTCCAGACGGACACAAAGTGTTCACGTACACCTTGCTCCAACGCGCCAGCATCATTACTTAATATTGTTGGATGAGCACGCTAACTTTCTTGACAATGCTGCCTTTTTCGGATTCTGAACAGCTGAACTTCAAGCCCAGCTGTTGACCGACAAAGCATGTCCACCCTCAGATAACCTACATAGTATGCCAAACGACGAACCCAAGGCCGAACCGTCCCTCATTCAAATATCCCTTCCCCCACTGTTGATCATATATACCATCCATACACTTTACCTACCTCGCAGTCCACCGTCCTTCAAATCGGGAAACGAAACCGTCCTCCCCGCCTCTTTCCGTCGCGCATTCCCCTCCTCTTCGTCTGGCCGCGTTGACACCACCTCCAACTGAACCACGTTCTGTTCCGCCTGTGGTCCGACGCGTGTATTCCACGATGAGATTGCAGACATCACCTCCGTATTCGACCTCGACCACCCTTCTCCGCGTGCGATCCGCAAAACAACGAGGAGTGATGTGATCGTCTATAATTCACCCCCCGAAAACGAAAACGAAAACGGGAAAGGGCAAGGCAAAGCACACACGACAAGGCAATCTCAGTCCCGATCCGGCACAGACAAACAAAGACGACGATGCTTGCTCACCTGAACCTGCTCGATGAGCTGCTGAAGTATATTCGTCACCGGACTCCCAAGCGCATACGTCACGATCACGACGAGTAGAAAGCACGTATACACTGCCGCAGACTCGACCACCACCGCCGCGATGCTCGCGTAGTGCTGGCCGTGTGTGCGTCCGAGTTGGCTGACGATGCAGTGTCGATGGACGAGCAACCGTCCGGCAATGAAGCCGGTCGCAGTGAGGTTGAGCGCGAGGGAGGAGAGGCCGTAGGCGAGGACCCAGAGGGTGGGTGGAGTTGAGTGGAGGATGTGGAGGATGAAGAGACTACCGGTGACTGCCATAGCCGGGTCAGCATGGACGACAGTGCTATCTGTTCAGCGTTGGACGCACCAAACACAACGATTAACAAGAGCAATGAGATGGCGACGCCGAGCCACCACAGCTGACCCGTACTGCACACCACGTGACATCGCCATACCTTGGACACGCGTGAGTTATCTCCTCGAATACTTTGGACGGCTAAGACGGTCTCACCAACAGAGACTCCATCATCCAATTGGCGCACACGACCAAGATATTAGAGGCAAGATTGCTTGGGATCGACCATTCGTCATTGAGGAACGCATTCGGCCCACCGGGATAATTCCGTTGCGTGATAAAGGCCATCTGGATCCACTCGAGGAGGAGGCCCTGTGCTGCTGTTGTGACCGCGAACAAGACACCCATGTATACCAAGAGACCGATCCGCATGCGACTGTGACCTGGGGTTCGTTTTCGGAGGACGGCGAGGAACGCCAAGACGCAAAGCGTGGTTTGGACACCAAAGAAGAGGTTGCTGAGGAGGGCCCCTTGGAGCCATGCTTCTTCTTGGATGATGGTGCTGTGTGATTCGTTGGGGGCATAAGAGGAAGACGATGCCATGAGGGATGTTGACCTGTTGTGCGGAATGGAAAATAGATGGCTCGGACCTTACCCAACACCAAGAAAATGAGGAAAGAGATAGGAAGAGAGAAAGATGGCGTTTCAGATATGAACCCGATATATCAGGGGTACTTAAGATAACGTGTATCTCTATTGCACGCCAATAGATATGAAACATTAAAATATAATATAAGGCTTCAGCAAGACACTGCTTACAGGTAGCCACTAAAGCGTTTTGTTGATGATATATCGAGGTATTCAATTCGGCTCCCCTTGGACAGAGTCCGCAAGTGTGGTTTCAGTAAACGATGCACAAGATGATCTCGACCTAGACTAACTTACTGATCGATGCAAGGACCAAAAACATTCATCGTCTGTCACATCAAGCTCGGCGTCGTCATTCAATCTGTAATTGGCCTCTCTTGGTCGTCAGTTCGTGTTTGCAATGTGGGACGAAAGTTTTTTCTTCTTCTTTTCCTCGTCAGCGCCAATGGTTGATCAGAGCATCAAGAACATGTGATCTGATACGGATCGCGTTCAAATCCGCTATCATCCCCATCGTAAAGTACGGGTCCGATCCGTTTCAATTTCTTTTGTCTACGACGATCGTGTCCGGTCTCGAAACAGACGCCACCAAACGGTCGTATTATTATGATACGTGGCATTTTGACACATGTCGAAGTTGGGTCGCAGCTGCGATAAGGAAGGGGTGGGAGGGAGTTCGGCAGAAACGCGTCCGTGGTGTCTGCTTTTGACAAACGTCGACGAGTTCAGAAGAAACCTGGGAGTAGTCAAGGCCTGCATGTCGTCCGAAATCAGTGAAGACGGTACCTTAAGTACAAGGATTTGGGAAGCGGCGAAGCTTGAAGCTTGAACTCCTCCCGGTCGAAAAAATGCGGGCCAATACTTGAAATAGCGTGTTGCCCCTCCTAGGATCCTAGATGTAGTTGTGAATAAAAATTCATTATTTAGCTATGTATGGAGGCAACCGTAACGCGTAACGCTGGGGTGGTTGCGTTGCTAAAAATAACGCATAACGGGGGGTCGGTTTCTAAATTTTCAGGCGTAACGCAGCTCAGGCCGCTTGGTTGCTAACGGTAGCAACGTAACGCGTAATGCGGGACCTCCAAGTCCAGTACGAAGGTATTCATTGA
>QFEM01014752.1:0-28028 GCA_003316205.1 Boletus bicolor | reverse complement strand
CAACCTCACCGTCCCGGTTGCACCGTCATCATCCTCTGGGATGAGCAGTGAACTGAGGAAGCTCGAGGCAGTCGGCACTATGGCTCTCACAGATCAACGGGTATGCGCTAGCACATGCAGTAATCAGACACATCTTAACAATTACCCTCACTGGAGAATAGCTCATCTGGACTAACCCCGACGCCAAGTCGTCCTTCACGTCGTTGACGATACCCCTACCTTCCATTCTCTCCTCCAAGTTCGAGCAGCCCATATTCGGGGCGAACTACCTCACGATCGGCGTGAAACCCACCCCTGAAGGTGATTTGACGGATGGGACCACGCTTCAAATCAGGTTCGTCAATACGGGAATGTTCAGATTTGTGAGTATTCTGGAGAAGACGCGCGAGAGGGCGATATTTATGAAGAGGCAGTCGGTGGAGGATGAGGAACATTTACGTTTGTGGTATTCACGTTTATGTTACTTCTGTCTGCTCATAAACATGCCCTCACAGCCGAGTATACATCTCCTAGCACATCCTCAGCGGGTGGAGCCGCAATCTATGCAGATCTTCCTCCAGGCTATGATGGCTGAAGAAGGTACCTTACGCTTAGAGATCGACTAGAGACCGACGGTCGTACCTCATCCTTCATCTCTTCGTGTTGGAGATGAACTGTAACCGTAGACGCTGGCAACTTGTTTGTTTTGCGACTCTGTCACTGGGACCACTTTGTTCATGATGATATGGGTGTTAGTGGATATACTGGCTGCATGGTGATTTTCTTGGAAAGAGAAGTGACTCTTCTCCTTTGAGTCTTCCCCCAGCCCGAGGAGGCCGCTTCAATGTCTGGGTAGTGGTCCTGACTGGTCCTGACCATCGGCTACTGTCGGCTAATGTTAGCCGTTTTGCTGAAGTGGAGGTATTCAAGATGTGCTGTTCAAGTAAGGAATAACCTCGCTGCTTGCACTTCATCCATTACAGCTTTTGCAAGCTTGCCTCAAAGGCCTCAAAGGCCGAGCCTGAGCTGGGGTTTTCAAGCTAAGCTGGCCCTGCACAACAACAGAGACACCTGGCTTGGTGAGCTACAGTGAAGGGTAGATCACTACAACTGACCAGATGCTCCGGTACTTTAACATTTGATGTATCTAACTAATAATGATACAAACGAATGGATATAAGTGAGTGGGTAATAATCAAAGGTCAAATCGACCCCCAATTTAATCTGTGCTTATGAACCAGGGAAAGATGCAGTTCAAACAATGCAATGATCAACGTCCTCAACTAGATATCCCTCCCCTGACCTTCCCGGCCAAACAGTCGAGGTACACCAGCGTCCTCCCGCAGGTTACCGTGGAGGCTACGAGGATGTGTGGAGTCGAGGGGGGCTCCAGCTGCTGCCCAAGATGTCAAACTTGGGATTAAGGTAGTAAGTATCGGAGGGGAGATTCGGGGTGGCTGAGAGTGCGGGATGTTCAAGCTGTCACTTGAAACAGGGGGATAGGAATCAGATGGCCCGGGGGCGGAATCAGACATTGAAGCTTGTGATGGTACAGAGGTAGCATGAGCAACTCCAGAGATCGTGTGCGACGCGACCTGTTTGAAGTTTTGCACCGTTCGGCTTAGCGTTCGTAATACAGACGTGCGCTCCAGCCAAGGCCCAGTTGGTTCAGCAGAGCGAGCAGCGCTCTCATTCCCACCCCCACCTTGACTCATGAATGTCGAATGGATAGAAGAATCTGAGAGACCACGCCGGCGGAGGGTACATTCAAGTAGGGGACCAGGAATATCATCTGCCTCCGAATCTTCGATACTCCGGGTGGATACAGAGGGAGCATCAAGGATTGCATCCACGTCTCGCGACAGGCGGGACGGTTTTCGTTTTCTAATTGCGGATCTGCCTATAGTGGCGGAACCCGTTTCTGTAGGTTCCACCGTTAGAATTGCAGACTGCACACGACGGGGTGCGCGAGGCAGGACAACCCATGGATCTGATGTGTCATCTGGGTGTGGTGCACCCGCAAAGATGCCCATTACGCTCCGGGCGTTAGATTGAGTCGACGCGGATGGATGGGGGAGAGTATGTAGATTTGGAAGATGGCCATGTGCCCCCTCGTTATTCGGGTGTGCCGAGAATACGCTGGTCACCGATTTGCCAGCACCAGTCCCAGAAAATTCGACGTTAACCGTAGTAGCAGAGGCTCCAAGTGCGGGGCCGATCTTTGGCACCGGACGTGAGGCCCGGATGTTTTCAAGGCCCCTGCTAGTTGGCCGCGGAAGTGTTCGCGTTGTGGGAGGCAGTGGACTTGCACTGTGCGATGAAGAATTGAAAAGCTTCGACAATGGGGCCATCCAACTTGCTCCGATGCCGATGCCGATTACCTTTCTCTCCTTTTCCATCACCTCCGCTTTCACCAGGTCAAGGGCCATCTCGCTGACCTTAACTGCAATAGTTGGGTCAAGTATGATATCATTCAGAATGACACGCATTTGACCCATCTCTTCGAGGACTTCCTTGAATAGCTTGAATAGCCCTCGAAGATCCTTTCGTGTGCACAACGTGGTTATCTTATCGTCTTCGAGCCACGCACGGTACTGTGCCCGGAGATGCGAGATGTCCGATAAGATATTACCAACGGTTGTTCGGGAAAGGTGCTTGACGTCTGCGCCACGCAGGTGTTGGCGTTTGAGGCGGTTCGTGAGTGTAAGGGCGTCAGCCTGTGTCATGCGATGGAGGAGGGAGTGCATGCGCTCCAGAAGGCTCGACATCGGCGAGCCGATACCATCAAACGAAGATGAGGAATCCGAATGTCCGTCGTGAGGGAATATAGACGGCTGATCCATGAAAGATGGTGACGCTTGGCTGATACCATGTAACCCAAGCCATCGGTCAGTTTGTATGGCTTTCGTGGCTTGATTTGGGTGCAGCAGCCCCTGATCATATTCTGGTTCGTTATCCGTGTCGAGGCTGAGATGGGACGGTGGGTATCGGGGTTGAGGATGAGCAAAATTGGTACACTTCGTTGCTGAAGCCAATAAGGAGTCTACTGGAGAGAGTGGTCTAAGACCAGTCTCGGGAGTTAATGGCTCCTAGCAACGCGAGTGAGCTAGACCAATATGGGATGAGGATCACTGACGTATGGACAGCAGAATCGCGACTCGACGCTGGATGGACGTCTGGTAGAGCTAAAAAGCTTTGAGTCTTGTCAGATAACACTTGAAACTAGGGCCGTATCTCTTACCGAGTCTTTGGCAAAAGAAGACAGCCCGCTCGACGTTCGGGAGTGTTTCGACGGAGTCTCGACTGGTCGACCGGTCACCCTATGCCACTGGAAAAAGATGTAAATTTTACCTCGTATAGGTGGCGCGATGCTCTGTTCTCCCAATTCCCTCTGCAGCGCCTGCAGATCCTCACGCGACTCCGTCAATAATTTATGCAGCTCCTTATTGTCCGCCTTCAGCATTTCATTGTCTACCACCAGAGACTCGATGACCTTGATGACTTGCGGGTCCTCTTCCGCAACAGACTTGGTGACATGCTAAAAACCGGATGAGTAATACGGTGCAAAGTCGATCACTGGAAGACAAACGGAAATTTGAAGACCATCCAGCCTGGAACGTACGTCCTGTAGAAGTGACTCTGAAGACTCTAAACGTTGTAAGCGTCTGATTTCAAGGTCATCTTGTAAGCGGCGAACTTCAGCCTGTAATTTGTCTCGATGGAACCGGAAATTGGTATTTTTCTCAGTCTTGTTGGGAATTACTCACCTGTACAATCCTTGAGGGCAGCCAGGCGCATCTCTGCGAGCTTTGCCCGCTGGGTCTGGCTGTCACTCTCTTGCCTAATATCGTCATTTTCCTGGAGGACAGCAGATAGCTTGGTGTCCAACCCCACGGTACGCGCGTGATGAGCGCTCAATCTCGAGACTGCACGGCGTGCCTCCTCCAATTCATGTAATAAGGTCTTATTTGACGCCTCGGCAAGCTCGTTGTTCAACAGTGTCTGCGTGAGCCGCTGCACGAGACCCGTCAGGACGGCTGCAAACAGATGTGAAAGACTGACCTTCTCAAGCACTGCATTCTCTTTCAACAGCTCAGCCACCCGTGCATCTACTTCGGCCTGATCTATCTTGGTGCCCCGAGCCGCGCTGTCTTCCGTAGCTTTCCGTAGCGTGGAACCACTCGGCTGTGCCGAGGGTGAGGACGTGGCATCGTGGAGTATGCATGTGAGACGAACCTCGTGCCTGCGTACATACGCCTCATGGCGCTGCAACAATGCAGACCCAACCTCTGCGACGGGGATTGGCATACTGGTGATGCCCGCCCCGGCATTCAGACTCACCTGCACTGAGAACGAGCCTGCTCTCGAGCTTGGACTTGAGAGCAAGCCAGGCTGTTGTAGTGTCGCATTCTTCGGCTCCGCAACAGCAACATATTTGCCTTTGAGGTTCGGGAGAGGGCACCCTGGAGAAGTTGGTCAGGGCAAGGGTGAGGTCGTCGATGGTGCTTGTGGCATGGTAAAGACTGCTGGCCAACGGGGAGTCTGGTGTAGCGGGACGGTAGTCTGAGGAGTCGACCTGCATCTGGAATGGGAAAGACACGGAGTGCGGGGTCATCACTACAGATGAATGCATCCGTGGGAATTACCGGATACTAATTCTCGAGCATTAAATCAGGCAGTACCGGAATCAGATCGGATTAGCAGATGCAATACGATAAAGTTATGTGCGGAAAAAAAAAAGATCGAATGATACACGGTAAACAACGACGGGGGAAAGGATGTATGTAAACGATATTATACGCGCCAGTTCCAAACCTTATTCCAAACCAACGATTTTGAGTACCAGCTCCGAAATCCACGCCGCAATCCTACTCCATTGGTTTCTGTTAGGTGCCAGAAATTGGAAGCTCGTTGCGAGTCCTTCCATGTTCAGTTCTTCCAACCGTTTCTTCAATCCCTGTGCCCCATTCCCTTCGTCGACAGTACTCAGGGTGGACATAGATCCCCCTTCCACCGTCAGAGCGCGTAGGGGATCCTGAGAGAGGCGAAAGATGTTCGACACAGCTCTGATGATCGACGCGTTGCCCGAGACGGCAAACGTTTCCTTGATCCTGTCCTGTAATGCATCGTAGCTGCGGTACGAGGCAATGAGTCGAATAAAATCAAACTCCAATAAAAAAAACTCTCGCACATCATAGTCAATAGCTCCGGATAAGCAATGCTAACGTCCAAAAGCATGTTATACAACATCTCCGTTTCCGCATCATCGCCTTGTGCAGTCGTGAGCATGGTAGTTGCGAAAGAAACCACGAGCAATGCTGCCGTGCTGTCCGTGATTGGAAGCATGCCAACCTCAATACGCGGGACGAAATCACTTTCGTGTGACGGTCTTGTGGAAGGGATAAACTCTTCTGCGCGACAATCTTGCAAAAGTCTGACGTATGACTCGCGAGTAGTGGAGAACGGAATTAGAGCAACAAAGTAACCCAATGCATCAAGAGACAATACATATGGTGCACCTTCGGGAGGTTGCTCGCCGCAACGCATAGCGACAGAGAGTAAACTTCTGAGGGCAGTCTCCGCAGATGATTTGAGGTGACTGTGACGGACGCCCTTGAAAATGATGGAGGCCAGGGAGAAGGAGAAACTGGACTCGAAGGATAGGCATAATAGGCGGTCCAGTTGGCACACCGTATCCTCGAGCTGCGTGCGGCCATCTAAGAGGACGTTGGGAATTGTGTTTTCATCAAATGCACCATGCAGCTCGAGCGTTTCGGTCGTTGCACGCAAGAGGTCTGCGGCTTCAGCATAAATGGAAGTGTAGCTGGACTGAAGCAAGGCAACCGCAAGCCAAAACACCTGGCAGAGGTACCGTGATCCTTCCGGCAAGGAGGGAACCACCTTGCAGATGCATCGAAGCATGCAGACCACGGCTATGGCATCCGTCTCAGTGGACTGACCCAGGGCGGTTTTAAACGCCACGAGCATCTGATAAACAAGATCATCATCCACCTCCGAGGTTGCCAGTGTGCCAAGTACAAGGAATGCCCTTGCTTGTATGGCCGTGGGGAGTTGAAAAGCCGTTGATGTAGCCAGGCTCATCCATCGCGCTCGCCAAACATTTAAAACCCCTAAAATGCAGGTGAATTTGGTAAAGGTGAGACAGGGCGAGCAGTTCGTACCTTTTGAACCCGCTGTGACTTCGACGATCCTAACGAGTAATCGTGTCAAAGCTTCTTGAGAATCGATCATTGCCTTATCGTTCGGTGGGTCATAATTGCAGTATTCGCTTATGCTAGACTGCCGGGTGAGACCGAACAACTGCAGGCTCTCGATAGTGATGAGCTCGTCCATCAGTGCACGCAGATCAGGCCCACTTGCATCTTCCGCTCTGGCGAGGAGAAGTGACTGCAGGAAGTTCATGATAGTACCGTAAACAGATTTTCGCACGAGTGTTTGTCCGGTCCCAGCGACGAGGGTGACGATATGGCAAATATCGGGCACGTACAGCTGGTCAAAGGCTGCCTGTTTCGAGTGGTTGCTGGCAATAAGAGCAAATCGGGTCAGCGTAGCGATTTCATTCCAGTGGACATTCTCGGGTAAAGTCCTCGAAGGTTTGAGGGACGTCTTCCCGAGGACCTTCCGTAGCTTGGAAAAAATCCTCCCTCGTACATTAATGGAGGCGAGTGCAGCTGCAGTTCGGGCAATTGTTTCACACCTACGTGAACCGATACCACCGTCTGCCGCGGCGCGGATCAACTCATCTAAAACCACATTTACGATTGTCGCATCGAGCTTCCCAATTTCGACCCAAATATGTTTGTGAATCATGGAAGAAATCTGGTAGGGTGCGTCAAGATCGTCAAGGATACGGACGCAATGGGGAGTACACACCTCCAAGTCCGCGATCGTCAGGTCTATCAATGTGCGAATGCAATCTCGCAGTCGCGCGCCCGAGTGCTCGTACAAGGGGTTTGAAGGGTTGCAGAAGTGAACCAGGTTTCTGACCCAAGGACTCATATACTGGAGACAGTTAATGCGCTGTGCGACACCAGCCTTGTCCATTCCAGTGGAGATCACAGACAAGAAATCTAGCGTGAGCTTCGGAGCGAATCCTGCAAGTCGGTCGCTTAGACTTGTGACAAAGGTAGATAGGTCGCCAGGAATAATGCCGGCTGAGAAGGTGTCAGAGTCGAAATAAGACTATATAATTGAGCTCACCTTTAGATGCGATGATCGGGTTCTTGTCATAGTCGAGATATGAACAGATCGCGCCGAGGAGGTCATATGCGGCACCGCGAAGTTCTTCTTGGTCCGAGTTAACATTGATCATACCCACGTGTAGAAGAGTGGCAGAAATGTTGGAGAATCTTGGGAACCTCTCAATACGTAGGACCTGGCTATCACGAAGTTGACTCTTCGCGGATCTGATGGCCTGTAGGAGAATAGTGAGCCTTGGGAAACATTATGTTGTTGAGTGTATACCTTCACAATGTTGTCACGATGCGGCGAGGAGAAATAAGAGGTCACTCCCTGTCTGCTCAGCCTTATGATAAATTCATGTGGGTCGAGGCCAGTCGAGACGTTGTACGCGTCGCTGATATCAGCCAGTGATATAATCTCGGTCGATTTACATGAAAGAGAGGGCGAAATGACCGCCGCTCGAATCTGTTTCGAGGGTCAGGCTCATAGGAATATCTGAGCCGAGGCTACGAACCGAAGTTATACGGATGTGGGTGAGTGCAACCTCCATGTTGACCGGCATACGTATGTCATGGGCCTGTCTCATTGTCACCTCGGTGAAAACTGTGTTACTTTCGTGTTCCAGAGACGCTGTGTTCCCTGTTACAACAAAACCTGTAGTGATAATCCGACACATACTAGGATACTCCAGGGCAGGCAGACATGATTGGGGGACATGTTGCAGAAGCTCGGTGACCGAGGAACAAGCCTTGATGCCGTTCGAGAGGATCGTACCTGTTAGCAAATTCAACGAATGTCATAACTTGTCTGCGGAGAAGAAGGGCAGCACAAACCTGCAGATATATTGTACATTCGTCTCAGGTAGCGTTGGGTCAATGAGTTGGCGTTCAAAAAGTAACCGGTCGTGAACCGCTGGCGCACATCCATAGGTATGAGCTGGGAGCATGTCTTAAGCCATTGGACGGGGATCTCAGAAGTAGATGTGAACGAAGTGCAATCTAGGATGATTTCATAATGTCGTTTCCCGTACTCAGGGCTAGTCAACGTCTGAATCGTGCAAGGTTAGTAACGCATAAGTCTGAAGTTCGTGTATAGTTACCTTTAAAATATGATACATCAGCAGTTCAATGTCGAGAGCCTCTATATCTATTTTGCAGACACGCAAGACGAAGACGACAGGTACATCCTAGAAAAAACGTTAGTGATATCCATCGTTACATCCGTCAACTTACTTCCGCGACGTCGGCAGGGACAAATATATCTCGGACGGACTCAATACTACGGTGAGAGCAACGATTCATCAGATCAATGGATTCTCGATGTTCTGAGCTTTGGAGAAGAGAAAGACGCGGGATTTCAGGAGCATCCTGGAGCTCGACGAGAAGGTTGCATAGTTGGTCCCATGCGCGTCTGGCGCCCATCGTCACCGAATCGTCCTCATTATTGGGCTTTACGTAGCTGAGCAGCTCCTTGCCGATCTTGTCTGCATGCTTGTCTAGGAAACGATGCAACACAACTGTGTCCGTGTCGTCTGCGGTGGTACCCAACCATTCACCACCATCCTCGTCGGCGGCTGTTGCGGAGTATTTCTGCATAGATAAGGATAGCATCAGTTCGTTCATGTGCACGCTGAAATCGCTCACATTAACTTCACTGAGGAATCGAGTGACGTTGGTGATGTTCGCCTTCAAAAACTCATTCAGGCAAACCATGTGTGCTTCCTTTGCAAAGAAAATGTTATTGGCCAAGTTTTGCATGACTTTAGCGATGATCATGAGACCTCGACGGATAACTCCGTCGTCTTTGGGCACCTCAACATCGACTATTTCAGGAGCGACGATGGCAGGAGAGATGAAACTAGGAGGAGGATGAGAGTTGTCTGCTGTGTTTACCTAGATTGTACTTACCGAAGAAATATGAAAGCACCGAGGGCAGCGAACTTCGATTCAGGCCAGACTTGATAACTATCGAGTGTGAGATGACATGATGCTGAATATGCTCTAACTCTTACACTGCTTTTGCCAAGTGAGCGCACACTTCACGAAACATCCTTCAAGAGAATAAGTGGAGAAGCTATGGAGAACTGGAGGGATGCTTACGGTGGGAGGGCAGGCACGGAGGAACCGATGATCTCAAGGAAGGACGACGCAATGAACTCAACGTCTCGCTGATTCTGTTCCAACTTGTGTTTTGGGGTTTTCGCTGGGTCGAGATCATAGGCATGGCCCGAAGGCATTGATGTCATGGTCTTGATCAGCGGTAGAATGAGACTGCGGAGATAATTATAACCATGTATCCTGGCGAAGGCAGACAAGAATCTTGTGCAGGTCGAATTACTTCTGAACAGATCCGCGTCGCTGGCTATATGAAATATTGGTTTACGCAAATTTCGTCAGGTGAGACGGTACCTGTGTGTGCTATCTCTCGGTCTATCATGGTCTTGAGTAATGCTACGAGAGAGGCACGGGTGTCGAAGATATTCATGAGCACCGAGATCATCATGTCAACCTCGCTGGCTGGACAGCATTCACATATTACCATGGCAAGGACCATCTAGATGTGCGTGAGCAAGAAACTTTCAGCAACCAAGTGACAATTCGTACATCAGACCCTTTGACGAGCTACAAGGAAAGGCGTCAGGTCAAGGTCGAACGCTGTAATAAACGGCCATACCTCTCGTAGCTGATTCCGACGAGCTTGTAGTTCTGGATTACGTTGAGGCTCGAACTTCGTGCCCTTGCCCAATACACGAGCAAAGACATGAACGAATATCGTCCGTTTCCTTAGATCTGGATCATAAACCAAAGCGATACAATGCTTTACACCGTTCTCAGAGTTGGAAACCACAAGATGGGAAAGCCCAGTAATGACCAACTCTCGCACGTCGGCTTCTTTCTGGGATGTCTGCATTCTCTGGGTGATGGTGAACTATGCATCAAATTTTGTAAAAACACGTGCATTACCTTCTGCACCGAAGGAACGTCAGAGGTCGAGTCGGAGGTCTAAAACTATAATAAGGAAACAGTGAAAAACAGAAAAGAAGAACGTACAGGTTGCTCTGATTGGCATACATCAAGAGCTCTGAGAAGGACATGAGAGTATCTGATGAACAGACGCGAGACCGCGTGCCCTAAGTCGTCACCGTTGTGGGGTACACTGGTGTCGATGGATTGTAACTTAAGACGATCAAGGAGCTGGACAGCCGTCCGCAAGGCAAACATATTAATGTCGTACTGAAACTGAATGGCATCAGCTTCCACATTCTAAAATCGGAGTCTTTTCAAACACGGTCCCAATAAACATTCACGAGGAACTCACCAGCAATGGATCTTGGAACCATTCCATAATCGTGTCCAAAATTCGGTTTCGCGACAGATCATCTTTGCGAAGTGTTAAAGCATCCGAGCGCTCGCAGACACTGCAAACCAAGCTACAGAACTTGATGCGAATGCGGTATGAAGCTGGATCATTGAATCTGGAAATAAACCCGACAAGGACATGAAGCAGTGACCCGAGGTCGATGCTCAGGGCTTCGTCAGGTGGCATCTGTGCATTATCAACGAGAGATTTCAACACCGATATGAGCTTTGCAAGTGGTCAGCATCCGAGCGGCAAACTGAATTAAAAAATCTTATAACTAACTTGGTCAAGGAACAAACCATATTCATCTTTGAATTCTGAGCCAGCTCCTTCAGTGATGTTTCGCGTGATTCTAGTGGAAAATCACTTAAGCTGAACAGCAACGAAGACAAGTAGGCTTACTCGTCGAGGTGCTTGAACAGTCTCGCGAAGAGGCGAGGGCTAAGTTCTGAACCCAGCGCTTCCCTCGCCACTTCGCGCACACGGATGGTATCGTCGACAAGTGCGGCTGTTAGAAATTCGATGAAAATATTGACTAGTTCTCCAGGGTCTCTCAGAACGCGCATCTCATCAGGAAGGAACTCTGCCGGAATGACGGCGGTCAATGCACCAGGCTCGTGCTCATCCTGAACGGTAGCACCGCCGAATGCAGCCAAAAAGAGTGTAAGATTCCGCCATTGGAAGAATTTCTCCTGCGTTGGATATTAGTGTGAGTCACCTCGAATCAAAGCAACGACTCCGCACCTCAAGCAACAAACTCTGTTCTTGCTTGCTCAAGTATATCTCGTCGACAGCGGCAATAGAAGCAAGAGGGTTTGGAACGATGAATTCAGACAGCGCACTCCATCTCCAGAAGCATTCTTCCCACACAGCGATGTTGATAGGGGAGGTGTAGGCCACCAAACGCAGCAGCTTTCGTACGCGTTTCTGTTCACGGACGCGGCCTTTTTCCATGTTAGGCGGCGCTGCATTGCGACCAGATGTTAACTTACCGACAACGACAACACTTGGATCACCCAATTGCTCATATATTGGGTTTCGCTTCGACCGTTCTTCCGTTAAGCCCATGTTTACTGGGGCGTCGGGATGACGTTCGGCTTGTGCGATGAGGCGAAGACCCTGTGCCGCAAGCTGCGAGACCTCGCTGTTCACGGAGGTAAGTGAGACGAGGAAGGATATTTCACTTAGAGCAAAGGCTGGAACACGGTCAGGATTAAATTGTAGCTGCTTTGCATGATCACCCTATACATCGCGTGAGCAGTTTCACACTCGGGCAAAGCAGTGAATATACCTGGCTCCTCCTATGGTACGTCTCCATAACTTGGTGACACACAGATATCCAAAGCCTTTGGCTATCGGGCTCAAGTCTGGTCATGAGAAGCTTCTTTGACTGGCACAAGAGTGCGGTAGCCCTATAGATAGATGAAGCCCGGGAAGTAGTGGGAGCGATGACATGTTACTCACAGACTTTGCTTTAACCGGTCCTCGAAGTAGGCGTAATCAGGATCCTCGGTGGACATCCGGAAAAACATATCCACAAGGCATTGGAAGGTCGTTGCTGCAGAGATCTTGACCGAAGTATCTGCTTCAGAATCCCAAATACGCGTGAATGTGATGCTCCACTGGAGCGAGTCCTCTTCGTCTACCGGAAGCATAGAATAGCTGGGGTCTGCGCGCCAGAGGGCCAGAATCGCCAGAAGTAAAAGGTCCTTGTCCGTCAGAGTTTCTGATGTGAAACGCTTAGCTTTGGGCCGCGTCGCTGCTCTTCTGACGTTGCCATTCGCGTCGACCTCACTGCGGCGTATCGAAGCGGTCTGGCCAAACACGTGAGCAGTGACGATACGAAGAAGCCAAATTGATGGTACCTCGTAAATCCTTCTGGATCTCAATGCGATGATCCTTCGGAGATTCTCCATTGAAGGCTGCCACGGAAGCCGGGCCGCCTAGAACATCATATGAAACTCTATCTGCACTATTTTCATGAAGAAATACCTCTGATGCGAGTATTGATGCAGCCTTGATAGCACAGATCTTGACAGCGTCGGCCCGCTCAGGTTCCAAACATGCTACAAAAAGCGGAACCGATTCATCTTCTGGGAGAAACCGGAATACTGCTACCAGCGCTTCCGCATATGTCCCAATGTCAATCTCGTCGAATGAATCCCAGAATGGCTTTTGCTTCACGCCAGCCAATATAGCCATCTACGGGTATGAGCCGTGCAGACTAAACTTTCATAGCGTAAATCGTACCTTGATCTCATGCGCGATATCCGTAGCGAGGTGTCTCAGTGGCAACTCACCCTCTGGAGATATTCTGAAACCTGCACGACACATGTCGATGGCACAAACAAATGCTACATCCGACAACTTTGAATGTGTGTTTACGTGACGCACAAGGTCTTCCACAAATCGGACGTCCTGCTGTGCTGGTTGAGTAAATAATGCACAACCGGAAATGAGCATACTTACCTTTCGATGGGAAGAAGACTTTTGGAGCTGCATAAAGTTTACAGTGCGGGAATGGATGTCGATTTGATAATCGGTAGTCAGTCGATCAGTCCATAAAGAGGAAAGAACAGTCAGCGTGGGCCAGAGAGCTCGTTCTCGACCAGGCTCATTGGCGATGTAGAGGAGATCAAAGACCCGTTCGGCCGATCCTTCAAGTTTCCCCCGAGTACGAACAGCTTCGTTGTATTCCAGAGGATAAAGTTCTACCCAGTTCCACAAGGCCATGCGAAGGGGGATTGCGACCGCTGCTTGAGCTTGTTTTTTCATATTCACGAGAAGAGACGACAGCTCGTGCAGAATCTGGACAAGACGAGACCTATCCATGGCACTGTGAGTCATGAGCAGTAAATCGACAGTGTCTGGATTGTCCTCGGCTGTGTTCGCGAGATAGTGAATTTTCGTGCGAATGCGAAGGAAAACTACCATCCAATTCGAGGCAGACAAGGAATACACTATGCGACCAGCGAACTTGCTTATGAGGATGTTGAGGGCCATCGTTGATTTGACAAGTGCCATGTGAGTGCGCTCGAAATGAAACGCGCGATTGAACTGGCCCTGTCCGGAAGTGGCGCCCGAGGATTGGAAGGAGGTGGCAGAGAGCTTGAACTTGAGGAGAGGTTTTGACGCTTGGGACATATGGGGGGGTAGAGGTGGACCATCATATACGTGGTCGTCCGAAGTCGAGATAGGTATGTCAACGGACTCGAAATCGTGGAGGGAAGAGTCAGGAGCGAGGTTGGAGGAAGACATAAGTCTACTCTCCGGAGCGGCAGTTTGTCGAAGATAGAGAACCATGACGCTCAAGACATAACGTGCACAGTTGTCGTCGAGTGGATCTATCTCTACCAAAGGGAGAGGGGGCGTTGAAGATGAGAATTCCAAAGAAGGTTTGTGGACGGTCCTAGAGTGCCATGTACTGGGTGAAGGGATAGAAGTATTATTATTCCCAAGTGTCTGCCCTGAGATTGAGCTTGGTTTGCTCGCACGTGAACCGGATCGAGGATGGTCTTCTTGGCGAGGGCTCGACCTGGAAGACATGGAGACAGACAAGATTTTAAGAATAAATAACTGAGATTGGAGTGCCTCTGTAGTCATCGCTCCAGCGGCGTCGATTTGCTATTTCGGCGGATAGGTGAGCCAAGGACGGAGCAGGAGTGGAAGTAGAGGTAACGGACCTTTGCGAGTCGTTCGAGGAGCTCGCTGAGGGACCAGGCAATGATATCAAGGGAATCATAGGCAAGCTCGACGAGGGCATCGACGGCACCTTGGGTAGCTGGATCGCCCTCGACCACGTCCAAGGCAAGACCAGAATTGACGGGCAACTAGGGGATGGGGACATTTGCTCTGGAAGGGTAAAACGCGTGGAGAAAGGCACGGACCTTGTTCTTTATTCTGTTGATGAGTGCCTGCACGTTTTTCTGCTGAGGAGTTGCTGATGCGGCTGAGTAGGCGATGGAGGGGGGTTGGGTGAGGCCATTTCCGAGACCGTGGTGAGAATCGTTGCTTCTATGCGCCCTCGAGGAGCCAGGGAGTCCTGCTGATGCGGACGGTCTGCGAATTGGCATGGCTGCAGAGAGCCCACCAGGAGCGAAGAGAGAACAAGAACGTGTGTGCAGGACACGCTCGTCCGTGCGAGAGTCTTGCTTATGTAATATACATCCCTGAGGGTCAATAACGGACGATATCCGACACGACCATGCTCTCAGTGAAAGAGTAAATCAAAGGACATGTTTGCGGGGTATACTGGATTGGATTTGTTTCAAGATGGGGTTGTTGACGGATACGACAGAGTCACTGTGCCAGTGAGGGGCGAACTCAGCATCACACAGCCACGGTGGGACCCATATGGATCCACAAAAGGCAAGGGACAGCGTCTCAGCTTCTCTCGGATGGCAGGTAAGTACATACGTCGATCTCAGACCGGACGATGGCTGCATTGTTCACCATTCCGGGTGAATAGCGGTGCGTGTCCTGGCTATTGTGCGCTGAATCGAGATATCTCTGCGAATGATCCCGGGACATTCCCAGCAGTGCTGACCATGATCACTCGGATGACAGTGTTTGATGCCAGTTAACTCCTTGGCTGTTGAACACATAACTTACTGAACATGTCAGATGCGCTTGACGGTTGTTTCCCAACTCCGACCGCCCGCGAGGGACGTATATTGTCTCCAATCGATTTTTTTTTTTTTCGTTTCAGGCCTCCTCTTCCCTCCTTTCCCTCCCCAAGCGGCCTCCTCTTATCTTAACCCCCGTCTAAACACGCATATCGCTCCCATCTCGCTCGCATCACATCGCATCGCATTGCTGTCACCCTTGCCTGTTTTTCTCCCTCTTCTTCAGACTCGCTTTCGTGCAGTAGTTAGTCGCTTGTTCTTTTGTCGATTCTTTCCTGATTTTCAAAGAGGGCTCCCCACCCTATCTCTTGATTTCACTGTCATGTCCCACCTCGACTCCCATGATATTTCTTATCCCCCTGGTCTCGCCATTCCTCGTTCCGCTACGGACGTCGATCAGATCAGTCTTCCTCACTATCACTCCTCCACGCCCACCAGCCACACAGCCCCACTAAATCGACGCTTCTCGCGCTCCTTGGCCGTACATCCCGCCAATTCAGCCGCTTCGGCAAGTTCCCGCTACGGAATGCATATGCAGGACAAGGAATTCAACTCTTCCCCTACCCAACTCGACGGTTGGGCCGCTTTATCCAACAGGCACACACCTTCTTTCTCCACTCCCCATCTCTCTTCTCCCAACCACCACCGTTCCCCTCCCGTCCTCACTCCCCCCGCTATCCTCTCCGCTAGCCTGGCCCATCACATTCCTCCCTCAGACGTTGAGCAGCGCGATACTTCGCTCCTACGTCCATCTATTCACACTCCTCGTGACCATCAGACCGTTGTCTCAAGCACGCCTTCCCCGCCCGGGAACCCCAACTCTGTTCTGCTCCTTTCCACTCTCTGGTGGAGTGATCTCGAACCCTGGATGGACGAAGAATACGCAAAACAGGTTTGCGGCTTGATGGGTTGGGACCCTGTTAGCATCAGGGTGCCCAGCGGCCCCTCTGACACTCCCGGTCAACCAGCCAACAACCCAGGATACTGCTTCTTGACCTTCCCATCTCCTTCCATCGCAGCGTCGGTACTCAGCCAGGTCAACGCTAACGGCGGCGCACCGCCTGTCACGATGCCCAACTCGAGCAAACCATTTGTGCTCAATTGGGCGTCCTCGATTCCTAGCTCCATCACGCCTACTCTTTCGACTCCCGGCGTGGTCGTATCTCCTGTACAGCAACAGTACCCGAAGGAGTACAGTATTTTTGTTGGCGACCTTGCACCTGAAACGTCCAACTCCGACCTAGTGGCAGTATTTCGGAACCCAGTCCTTGGTTTACGGAACGATCGTGAACCCAAATTCATCCGCCCTTTCCTTAGCTGTAAGAGTGCGAAAATTATGCTCGATCCAGTCACCGGTGTGTCTAGGGGATATGGTTTTGTCAGGTGAGCGGAAAAGTCTACTTTTTAATTACCTGTTGCTGAAGATACCCACTATAGATTCACCGACGAGGCAGACCAGCAGCGTGCTCTCATTGAGATGCACGGCCTGTATTGCCTTTCTCGTCCAAGTATGTCATTTTGCCCCTTGAATCCTGGTCCTCACTCCTGACCCTACGATTTCTCAGTGCGGATCTCTCCTGCAACGGCAAAGTTCAAATCACACCAGGTCTCTCTGGACCTTCCATTAGTCCAATTTCCTGTTAATACTCGCGCAGTCGATTCACGAGGCAGCAATTTGACAATGTCGATACCATTACCGAACGGAAACCAAGTAAGAAGTGTGTCCTCCCCGATAGCCTCCTCGAGAAATGGAGGGCCCGCCTCCTCGACAACTCCGGTCGGGTCCTCTGGTTCCGGATCCTCACTCACTACAAGTGGCTCGGGATCTGTTCCCTCTTTCGGCTCTGGATCGAGTACTAGCGTTTCATCTGGTGCTCTTACTTCCGCATCTTCGGACGACATGGTCAATCTCGCTCCCAACTTGCAAGTGCAAGTCACACAACAATATGGTTCCGTGACCAAGGGAAACAACGCTGCTGGTATTTCATCGATTACCTCCGGTGTTGCGCAAGATTCTCATGAGGGTGCATTGCCACGTTACATGATCTCAGAAGAATCTTGGAAGCACCACGCTCAAGCCCGCGCGATTCTTGGGAACCTAATTGGACCGAATGGCGAACAGCTCACCTCTACCGATCCGTATAACACGACCGTGTTTGTTGGAGGTCTATCGCCTCTGATTTCTGAGGAGACACTGCGAACATTTTTTGCACCGTTTGGAGATATCCACTATGTGGGGTGATCCACTCTTCTATCTCCGTTCCGTCGGCTCATATGACATGCATACAGGTCAAAGTCCCTGTTGGAAAGCACTGTGGCTTCGTGCAGTTTGTTCGCAAGGTGGATGCAGAGAGGGCCATTGAAAAGATGCAAGGCTTCCCAATTGGTGGAAGCAGGATTCGTTTGAGTTGGGGGAGGAGTCAATGTATGCATCCATTTGTGCACGTCACCATTGTTATTAATCATCTTTTCAGATAAAGCAGCACAAGCTGCAGCGCAGGCGGCACAGGCGGCCGCCCTTCAGGCACAATTCCAAGCGCAGTTGCAAAGTCAGCTAGCTTCGGCCCAGGTATCCTTATCACCTGAACAGACACTTCAACTTCTGCAGAAACTCGGTGCCAATGGGATGAATGGAGTTGGCGGTCTGGATATGCCTACAATGGCTGAGTCCGACTTTGGAGGGAACGCAGCGTCTGACGAAAGGTTTCGGTCATTCCTGACGAACCAAATTCGCGGCCAAGCTGCGAACGCGCATACGTTGTATGATACGTATGCAACCTCCTTTTCAGCGCGTTCGCCAACGGGTCCGGAGGCAACGGATAAACACCACCAGATCAGATCGCAGCTTCACTTATCTTTCCAACCTTTCTCACCTGATCCCAATGCCTACCTGCCCGATGATCGCAAAAGGGGCTCAGTTGACTTGGTAACCGCAGATTCCTTGTCACAGACTTTGAACCCCTTCCCTCCCGGGTTTGACTCGGGTGTGCTGAATGGAAATACAATTGCTGATCGTCCCGATGGTCCACCCTGGCCTTCCAACAACAGCTGTCACCAATATGGCCCGTACTTTGACGGCTCCAATCGGCCGGTTGAGCCCAGCCGCTCCAGCTCTCGTCAAGAGCCAGTCTCTCGACCAACTTCTAGCCAAACCTCTTCTCAGGGACGCTCTAGTCGTCACGATACTCACGAGGAACAAGGTCCTATTCATGATCTCAACGGTACGCTGGCGAGCCTCGACTTGGACTCCAGGATCCCGTGGAGGCCCACGGGCAAACCCGCTGAGCGCAACACCTCTTGCTGAACACCTTAAGGCTACTCTATCCAATCCTCTAATGTTTCTCCTCGCCGGGTTCCATCTTTGACTTCGCTTCGTTTTATAGTCACTTTCCTGTACCCCCTGAGTGCTAACTTCGTTTTCCGAGTCCACTCTACCCAACTTCATGGTGGGACCCACAAACTAATTATTAACACAGCGGATTATCTATCGGGCTTTGCTCTTGTTACCCCTGATCGCTCTCGACATGCGCACTCGTATATAACGTTTTGTATTGTCTCTGTCGTCGGCTTATTTCGTTTGTTCTTGTTTTGTGTTCTTGCAGCACTGTTCTCCCCTCGAGCGAAGTGCACGGAATCAAGTGACTTAATGTTTCTTGGCCGAATGTATCTTCCATCCCATCTTACACGGGCAGTTCCCCTATTCGAACCTGTTTTCGACTGTCACGGAAGTCATAAGGAACCCAAAGTTACACTTAATGGTATATAAAGTAATGTGTAAGAAAACAACAATACGAACTGTGCATTCGTGCACATCAGAAATACAACCTAGAGCGGTCAAACGACACGAAACGATCGGGAGAAAATATACGGAGGTAAAATTCGTAACTAAGGGCATGACGGGAAATTGACAGATGGCGGAAGAGATCAGGAAAACAGAACTATACGGTTGCACAGCCTATACGTTTGAAACGCTACTCAAAAGAGCAGCGCGACCGGCTGCACCGAGACCCTCGCCTGTCTCATCCCCAAGGACGACGCCTGACCCTGAAGGAATTTGATTACCACCCGTCAACTGGCCGGCGATGTCACTCTGAAGCTGCATTGGCACAAAGACGACCTTGCTATTCGCAGACCGAGCCATCTGCTGCAACGCCTCGAGCTGACGGATCTGCATAGCAGCGGGAGAAGCCAAGATATCGGCAGCCTGACGCATGAGTCGGGCGGAATCAACTTCAGCACGTGCAGCGATGACTTTGGATTCTCCGAGGCGCTTTTGCTGAGCAGCAGAGGACAACGACGCGGAGACCTCGGCGCTGAAGATGATGTCTTTGATGAGGATACCCTCGATGGCGACACCCCACTTGTCGGCAACGTCGCCGACTATCTCTGCGATTTCAAAGGCGATCGCTTCACGTTCTGTGACGACGCTCTGGACCGCGCGAGCACCGACGACGTGACGTAAAGTCGTCTGGGCACGCTCGACGAGCGCTTGACGAAGGTCACTGATACCGAAAGCAGCACGATACGGGTTCGTGATCTGGAAATAGATCACGGAGTCACTGTTTCCAGGATTAGCACAGAAAATACGAAAAATCCATGAGGAACGGGAGACACACATCTCGACGTTGACATTGTCGCGCGTGATAACAGACTGCCTGCCGATGGGACTGATTTGTATTTTAACATCCACGATCCGCAGAGATTCCGTGCAGACGTTAACTTGGACAAGACCGGGGTCCACGGACTTGTAAAATTGGCCAAAGCGTGTGACCAAACCGACCGAACCTTGGAGTGGTGTGTGAGGCAAAAGCGGGGCGATAGTATGTGAAATGCCCCTTACCCTGTTGGACGTTGCGGAAGGGGTTCGGGCACGGGCAGCATGGGACAGCACCAAAGAATCCAACGACAGTACCAAGGCCCTGAAGGCACGAGCCATAGATACCATGTGTTACCTAAACGCATCGCAAACCGTGAGCATAGCGTGAAGCGAGAACGCAGCCAGAGAATGAGCGTACCTCGCCAGTTCCCAGATCCTGGGCGTACGATGGCTTGGGCCAGGATATCAGCAAGTCAAGCGCCGAGGCTATTGCAACAGTCTTACCTGCATTTCGCTGCGTTTGAGAGGCTGCACTGTGATCATGTGGGCCTTTCCCTGTGCAACAACACCCTTCGCATGGCTGTGTTCCTCTGTGACTGCAGATGTTGAGCCTTGCATGGTGTTGAATGGATGGGGGGGATACATACCATGAGGGGCGTCATGGTCGACGACATTCCCGCGGGACGAACTTGGGGAGGGAATACGGTCCTTGCGGTCGATCAGTGTGTCCAGTCCGTTGGTGTTCGACATTTCGTTGCTTGCTGGTGATTGAAGCTCGATGTCGTCAACTTATAGTGACAGTGGGTTCGTGGGCACTGTTCACGGCAATGTTTTACCGACTGGGGGCTGAGAAAAATACAGGTATTCCCGCAGCAGAAGTCCAGTGTATTGCAGCCGAGAGGGTACCCCTGTTCCTAGCTCACTCGCTCTATTCGTCTAAGAAGCTTGATAAGAGCGTTTACGAGCCTTACTGTAGCCTTCTGTATGGAAGCAACCAGGGGGGGATCGTCTTTCCGCAGTCGTTTCCATAGTATATATTCCCCTGTACCTGATGCTTGCCCTTGAGCCAATGTCATATGTGATATCATTCTCTAGCTCCTACTAGTACGAAGATCCGCCCCACTTCGTACAACTTACATTAGCCGTAAGACCCTCACTAGTCCGACCCCGCGACAATTACGGCCCTCCGGGCATGAGATTGAAAAATCAACGACCCAAGCGGGAACCCCTCTGTCAGGTTAAGGTTGGGTTCCAAATAAGTCAAGCCAAGACTTCCCATGGGCGTCTGATTCGGGGCATTCCCTGGATTGGAAACTTGTTCCCCTCCGGGTCCAGGAAAAACATGATGTTCCCGTTAACGGGCCGTAAAACTTGTGCCACATCAATGCTACGTAGAGATCTCAGAGAGAATGCTCAGCTAGAAACTCAGTTTCCAATCAGAAAGAAAGACAGCTTGCTGCACAGCCCACACTTAAAATATTGGCGAGGGCCGACGGACGAGTCTGAGTCCAAATATTCTGTACCTGAGACTCAACGACAATGGAGGAATCATGTACCCGAAAGTATTGGCTCATGAAAGCAGAGCCGGATTCACGCATTGTGAAAGGCAAGGACGTTAAGGCATGTCCTCTCACATCGCTATGCATGTCTGCTGACCATCTCTGTTGTGACAGTTTAGCGTCGACGACTTTGAGTCAGTCGGATTCACTCCATGGGAAGGCGTTCGCAACTATGAAGCTCGGAATCTCATGAAAGAAATGGATATCGGAGACAAGGTTAGTCGGTACCCAATGTACAGTCTCTTTTGTGAAGTTCCCATAGATTCTATTCTACCACTCCAACTGTAAGAACCCAGGTGAGTAAATGACACGTGCAAAGACCAAAGTTTCTCATGCGAAAGCTAGGCATCGCTGGTTTCGCCGAGGTGTGCTGCGCATCGATTCTCCAAAAAAAAAAGCACCCTGCTTAGTTGCCTTTAGGTTTCCAAAGAGGCCTACCCAGATTGTACGCCTGTCGCGAATTCTGGAACTTCGTCGCCACCAACTGATTAGCTGATGGACAGACACCGCATGGGACAGGTGTGTGTTTTCTGGCCTGTTATTTCCGAGGAACAAACGTGCTAGCCAGCGCGCATCCGTATTTTGATAAAGTGAGGTGTTTGTGCGGTTAGCAGAGGTTCCGCAGTCACTCAGTGCCTACATCGCTAGAAATCGGACAAGGACAACCCCCGGTGGTTTATGGTGGATGCCAAGTTTGTATCACGGGCACAGCACTTCGTCCCGTTATCCCTGCTTCGTCACCTCGCCAGTCTTCCCTCCGCCAAACCTCCTGGAGCGATCAGTTACCTGGGGGAGGATGGTATTGATGCGATCAAAGGTATCGTGCCCTGTCGGTCTTCACTTTATCGTCGGCGGGTTCCTGAACCCGACATCTCAAAGCTATGCCTCTGATCACTCGCGGCCGCCTCAGTGTGCAAAGGGTGTCTGCAAAGTGCTGGGATGTCATCCAGACGATGGCCGACAAAGGTGGCTGGGACAACATGCCTTTTGAGAAGAAGAAACCGACCAAAACTCGCCATCCCGTAGATGAAACTCGGCCAACTACCAGCCATCAGACATCAAGGTATTCGGCCAGGCAGTGTGATGAGGATGGGGGCGCGATAAGAGATGCGACGAAGCAGCCGAAGGAACAGGTGCCGCGTCAAGCAAACATCAAGAGGGGGAGGAAAAGAAAGGTATCAACTTTTGTCTCTCCAGAAGACGAGCAGGATCTGGCACCTCGCCATAAATCCTTGCGAAGCAAAAGGTAGTTGACAGCAAGTAGACTAGAACTGCCTCGGACATATAGGAAAGTAAGGATATCCTTGTGCTTGCACCGTGTGTTGGAATGGGACAGCAGCAGCTTTTGGAACAACAGTGTACAGCGTTAGTTAGCGGGGTGGTTGTCGTATCGTGTCTTCAGTGCCCTTGGGCCTTTGGCCAGCGGGCAAGAGCAGTTCTCCATATCAGGAAACGAAACTTGCCCATTTTCCCACCTCTCTCCCCAAGAGCAATACCTGCGGCACGCTGCTGGGCTCAGCGTGCGTAATAATCCTTCCATCGATAAAACATCTTCCTAACCACATACCACTCGCTAGATGTCTTTCCTTGCTTTGGTTGTGAAGCCCTTGGCCTACATCTCTCTCCCAGTTCTTTTATTCCGTTCCGTCGCGAATACATCCCCAGTCGGTCGTTATTACTGGAGAGTCACCATCTTCTTGGGCAGTCTTGCCGTCGTATCAACATGGGGGATTGTCGTGGCAATCGGCATGACCCTTGTCGGCCGCCGACACGACGTCAACTATGTTGTCGCACGGATCTTCTATAACCTGGTCAGTCATGCGCTCGGATTAGAGGTGGAGGTAGAGGGTGAGGAATATCTGCAAACACGACCAGCTGTTATGGTTGGGAACCACCAGAGCATGCTAGATATTTTGTACCTGGCGAGGTCAGCGCCTTCTGTTGTTTCCCGTCGTCGTCTCTTGATATGTTTTGTTGGTTGACGATCACACAGAATGTTCCCTCCAAAAGCGTCCATCATGGCCAAGCGGGAGCTCCAATGGACACCTCTCGGTCCTTGGATGTACATGTCTGGCGCGATTTTTATTGATCGCGGAAACAGCACAAAGGCACACATATCCTTGGAAGCTGCTGGCGATGAGATGAAGCGGGAAGGTGTTTCCCTGATGATGTACCCGGAAGGAACACGGCACAATGAAGAAGTGCCCACCCTGTTGCCGTTCAAAAAGGGTGCCTTCCATCTCGCCGTCCAGGCTGGTCTACCAGTCATACCTGTTGTTTGCGAGAACTACTGGAGGTTGTACCATAAAGGTGTATTCGGTACAGGGGTTATCAAGGTCCGAGGTCAGTCGGCATGGTTCCACCAACTTCTTGGGTCGCCCGAGACCTTACTGATCAATCCGAATGACGACAGTTCTCCCACCGACCCAGACGACTGGTTTGACCGTGGCAGATGTCGCCGACCTTGCAACACGCACACGAGAGCAAATGCTCACGACTTTGCGCGACATCTCCGTCAAGGTGGAGAGCGAAGAAGACCACAAGCCAAGGGATCTACCCGAATCAACGCCAGAACCACCATCAACTGAGGTATCTTCTGACCCGGCCGTGACGGACGATGTCGTTCCCAGCATTCCAGCAACCCCCAGCGAAGATACGCCCAGTGAAACAAGTGAGCCATCCAGGTCCATACGGAGCCTGCGGCCAGATGGAAGTGTTAGCGAGTATGGAGAGACGGATGACGAGGGCATGGTTCACGTCAGCAGACCAACTCATTGACGTCCTTGGTAACGAGTTCGTTCGTACCCACTAATAACGAGAGCTTTGATACCCATGTTTAGTCGCTGGCACGGCAGCGTAATACGCGTACATACGTCGGAAAGGCAATGCCAAACAATTCTTAACTTCGATCCGCGACTGATTGCACAAAGCTTTTAGAAAACCCAAACCCTAGCCTGAACGCATTCCATGTGGATGAATATGTTACCCAAACCCCTTGAATTACATAACAACAACAACAACATATCTCCCTCTTGCACGCGTTATGGGGAAGTCGGAGTTTCATGCAATTTGGGTTGATCAGCCGTCCACAGATTGAGGCGCATCTACTCCACTTCCTTACGTTCTGAATTACCCTTGAATCGGAGGACCTCCTATTTTGGCCATCCAGACGTTGGTTGTGAAAGTGTAACTGGGGGTGGTGTGACTTATATACTCTACTTATTACGCGACCGCTTTGACCCTCGGCCGGAATCTTTGCGTGTCGCGTCTGCCATTTTGAGTCGTGACAAATGGTGGTTGACGGATATGTCCCGTCTGTTTGAAACCTGGGGCCTGGCGCATCACCTCCGCCTCGCTGAATTGTGTGGGCCCTTCGCTCATACGTAGTGTTACGACAACTCCAAGCGTTTTCAACTTTCCCGGCGAATTCCTTGGATTTTTTTTTCCCTCCAGGGGTCGATTTGTCGCGGAGGTAGGTCGCAGAACCGTCTCGTGCGTCGTGACTTCGTTAATCACTTCCCGCGACATTCTCAGCCACCAGTTGCTCAAATATATAAGCTGACCGAGCTCCTCCGGTTCTTCACCCCATCCTTTTACTCTTTTCTGTGTTTCTGGGTTCCCGTCTTGTCGCCCTCCTATTAGCGGAGTATACGTGACCAATGACACCTTCAATCTTACCTGGTATGTGTTTTGTCGTCTTTGGCCCCCGTTCTTGTCACCGAGACTGTGGTTTAGAATGTTGGGGTCACCGCGGTGTATGTTGTTTGGAGTCGAAGTTGTGGATATCTAGTCAACTCTTCTCCTACAGGCCTCTGCAGCATACCCTGAGAACACTCTCGCCAGCTTTGAAGCCGCCATACGCGATGGGGCTGAAGGCATTGAGAGCGGTATTTAATCACCCTCCTTGGTGATCTTACCCGTAACCCGTGTCTCAGACGTCCATGTCTCGGCGGACGATGTGGTAGTGATGTTTCATGATCCCGGTGAGCGGCACCCAATGATCTTCCTTACCCTTTTCGGTAACACGTTGCAACGTGCGCGAAATGAAGCTCTTGACAGGACAACAGATTCGCAAGGTACTTCTCGCACCATCGGGGCACGTTCGATGAGTGACCAATGGAGTCCAGGTTTAATTCGAGAGCGGAACTGGTACGGCAAAGACGGTATGCAACATCTTCGCACCAAGAAGGAACCCAAACAATCCATACCCACGTTTGCGGAGACCATTGCACTGCTGATGAACGTAAGTTTACTGCGGCTTACGGCATATGTACGCTCACGGATTAACCAATTCCTCCAGCCTGAGAACCAGCATGTGAGGTTTAACGTTGACGTCAAAGTACAGAACGATCCGGACCGTCTTTTTCGACTAATGCATGCCATTGTTTCTGAGCAACCAGAATGGGAAACAAAGCTTGCGCCGCGCATATTGCTTGGACTTTGGCACCCGCGTTTCGTGGCATACGCAAAAGCGAGATTACCTTATTGCCGCAGGTCACACATCGGCGTTAGTACTACCTTGGCGCGCGAGTACTTCTGGGATGATGTGGAAGTGTTTTCGATGGCCTTCTCTGCGTTAGCAGGAAGTGACGGTCTGAAGTAATTGGAAACTTAGTGTCATTCGACCCGGTTCATACTGATGATTTCCTCTCCAGCTTCCGCCAAGAGTGCAGAGCTGCCGGCAAAAAGCTTATGGTATGGACAGTGAACGAGCCAGAGCATATGATGGAAGTCAGTGGTCGTTGTCTCACATTTTGGTGCGGTGTGATTGACTGTCTTGGTAAAGTGTGTGCGTTGGGGAGCCGACGTTATCCTGACCGACGTGACAAAGAAGTGGCTGGATCTGCGAGAGGCCCTGAGAGGTAGGGTCCACGATGTTTTCTCTTATGTGGTGTTGATGTCAACTATTCTTAGCCGATTATGAGACCACCCTCGCTCAACATGGCCGCTGGTTCCTTTGGACGACATGGAAATTCTACCTCCCGGGCATGATGCTACACCGTACCAGCAAGTATGCCCTAGAGAAGACTGCTGGCCCGTTTGACAAATTTTCGCTGCCGGAGCCGATTGCGATTGAGGGAGTACCTGTCTGAGGATCCACCCATCATTAGATGTGACCAGACTCATTTCAGTAGATAGCGTTGACGATGGGGAAGTATATGTGATCCTCATCTTGTTAATCTCGTGCTTCAAGGGTGGATTTCCTTTAACCCTAGATCTTGTGCTATACCCAGACCTCGGCGAAACTTGGAATACAGTCAACTCTCTCATAACCCATACCCATTCGAGTGCTGGCAACCAAACCATCAATTCAACAGGGTATGTTATATAGGGAACATAAGTAACTGAGAGGTCAGACTACAATCTGCCCACTGAGTATTTTGAGGGATTTTTAGTATTTTGAGTGCTAGATGGCTCCGAATCGGTATGGGTTATGAGAGAGTCGACTGTATGTATATGATTCATGAAAACTGAGTCATGCTTAGTCATGGGAACAGCTGCTCCCCGCGCTTGAGGGGGATGTGCGTGTGGAGTCGGAAGGACAACTTACCGCATTTCTCTCCTTGACCTTCATCTGACCGCATCTGTCGCTGTCAGCAGGTTCTCACAGCGGCGTTGACTCGACTCAAGGCACTGCTTGTTTCATTGCTTCTTAGTCGTGATGATGCATTCTACCTGCTACCACCCGAATTACGACCTCATACATCGTAGAACCCATCGCAAACGATTTTCCGTTTCAAAATCGTCTTCGGAAACCGTTCAGACCCTCCCCGAATATTCGTCACCACCTGGCTGGAGCAACTCCGTTGGTCCACCCCCACTCACAGAAGCAGAGTCCGACAGACCGCCCGATTACCCAGAAACCGCAGACGAGGCAGATGCCGATACAGAAGGCGACCAAGAAGAGCACATTGTCTATGTACAACACCATCTAGTCTTCCCTCCTTCCCGGCGGTCGCCCACACATATTCGCAGACGCAAGCGGGTCCCTGCCGCTGCCTCTGATCCTTTCCTTGACACGCTACTTGAACGCAGTGTACACGCGCTCGAGACGTCCAACGCCTTGCTTCGCACCACTATGTCCACGCAGTCCAGTCTTTCCACCCTCATTTCCTCCGAAAACGAATCCGATCACTTTCTGGAGGTGCGTGCTCGGAACTTGTCCACTCGGATCAAGGTGAGCAGTGGGGTACATGAAACGTGGATGGACCACCTGGAAGAAATATCGGAAGGGGTGGATAAGCTATTTGGAGATGAGGGGAGATGTCTTTCTGCTTCTCATTTGGACGAGGGAGCTGTGAGCCGAAGTTTACCCACAACCACCGTGCCAGATCTACGGCATCGAAGAAAACCATCAATTCTGGAGTTGAATGGGTCCTCAAATTCTCACCTCCGATATTCGCATCCTACTCGTGACGTATTGGTTGCACCTGCTCCTAGGGCGCTTACACAGTATGTCGAGTCAACTGCGGATCCGCAGTTGATAACACTGCCTTCGACGTTGGGGTTACGAGCATCCGGATCCTCTCACTCAGTTCATTCTCGAAGATCTTTATCTGCGCATCATCAGGAGGCACAACCTCCATCCACGGCGGGGATCTTGCCTCAGACCCAGGAAGAGAGTACCACTCCAGCGTACCATTTTTTGTCAAATCTTGTCAAGCGCTCAGCATCTCTGACACCCCCTTCTTCTACTCGGTTGTT
>QFEM01014747.1:0-10760 GCA_003316205.1 Boletus bicolor | reverse complement strand
CCGCATTGTAGATGACAGATGTCATCACGACGTGTGCCGTGTCTGAATGGACTGGACGTATCGCGCTGCTTTCGTGTGTGGGTGATATTTTACTTCTCTGAAGACGTCGTGGGTGGTGTGTCTCGGGGATGTCGATGTCAGTTTTAGGTAGAACGGGCGGTTATCACCTAGACTTGGAATAGTGCGTGGCTTGGAGTTATGCATATCCTAGTGGCAGTAGTACTTGTAGTCTCGTACGTCCATCCAAGGCTACCTTGCGCACTACATCATACATCTTGTTGCGACTGGTCTATTTCTTCCCAAAAGCTTTACCGACCTGATCGAATGTCAGCAGGGCGGGAAGGTTCTAGCGGGGTAGACGGCGGGTGGCGGAGCAGGCGAAATGTCAAGGCTGACTTGTCTGTTGACATCGGGTTGATAGTAGATGAGATGCTTGTCAAGCCACCCGGAAAGATCTCATCGCACGAGAGGTGGAACCTCCCTGCTCATCGACGAGTTCCCCGTCACTCGCTCCAAATTATTCGTGCGTCAAAACCAACATTAGACTTTTTCTGTCACTGTCAAAGAAGTCTCACGTTGGAATGTCTCATCTATAAGTGATATTTATCCATCGATCGACCAGTTCTTCCAGGATAGTCGTTCCACTCATCTTTGGGGAATTTTCTTGCGTATGGCGACTGTTACACTTGGTCGCAACCTTACCAGACAGAGTCCCAGCCCACAAGACCTTTTTGATCTTCAGGCTTTCCACGAACAGATTTGTGAACGTACTTGGCATCTATGCAGCAGATCATTCTTGATCGGAACTTTCCTTTTTCAAGAAAATGCAAATATGCATAGACAAAGCTTCGTGTCCTAAACGGGAACTCAACACCAGCTTTCAAATTGGTGCCTGTTCTAAGCCAACCAATCACGGGTAGTGGCAGCAGCAGCAGGATGCGCACCACAGCTAGTGCGCGCTTTGGCAATCATACCATTTCTAATTCGTGTTTGAACCACTGCCACCACAATCCTTTCAGAATAGCACCAGGTCCCTTTGTCGTCCACACCACACGATGGACATCTCCTGTCCACAACTCGCCTTTGAGCTTCCTATACATCATTTCCTCGGTAGATACACGGTGCTTTGATGCAGTACTCAACATATAAGTACCTCGATCTTCGACATGAATTGAAAAAGCTCAACGAAACATCTATCACCAAAAAGCTGTTTTCAATCTTCTTCGTCATCATGCCGGTAGATCATTCGGGTTTCTGGTCCCCACCTACCACCGTCCACCCCTCGGAACTCCACGCACCATTTCCGCCAGGATACAACTACCGCGACTTGATCCCCGCACCAACTACCCAGTCTCCACGCGAGCTCTTGGAGGACTTCTACAGGAGGCATGATCATCCAGACTGGACAGACCCCAATGGCGTGCTGAAATTACAGATGGAGTTTTACCAGCAACACAGAGAGAACGCTGCCATCCCTATCGGTTCATCGGGATTAGTTGCCACACAGCCACGCCCCGATGGTCTAGCAGCAGTCCCGGTACCGGTGTGCGGTGCAGGCGTGACCTCAGATAGACGACAGGTGATCGTCGAGTTTAGAAACCGCGACCGAGGGCGCCCATCGAAAGGTACGTTTCTTACCCTGGTTCGAGGTGTCCGCAGGAATTAAAGAACGTGTTTGTGAAGTAGGGTTTTCCTTGAGCGACATTTTTAAAATGAACATAGACCTCTTGGAGGGAGCAAACGACATTGTTCTCGACGGACTCGAGGGGAAGGATCTGACATTTATGATCATGGTGAGTGAAAGTGAAACGTGGAGGCGTTGATGCGAAACTGACCGGATACGTATTTGTAGTGGCCTGGGTACGAGCCCGAACGATTCGCGATTCGTACCGTCTCAGGCAACGGGGGACCAATGACACGATTTCACCTCGGACAACAACTCGTGTCTGCGTATTCTTATTTCTTCGGGGTACGTCTCTCCACACCGCACATGCAGTAAAGGCTTCGTCTGCTCACTGTGCCACCTACTTTTTTTTTGTCTTTGATAGAAAGTCGAGGAGAAAAAAGTGTTACCGAAAGAAGTTGGTTTTTACAACATCGCACTTCATCAAGGCCTGAAGGCGAGATCGGACTCGTTGGGCGTCCAGCTGACACAGCTTCATCTCATCAGAATCCGCAGCACGATTAGCAGGAACTGGGTTGCCGATATCGAGATCGTGTAGATATTGTGTACCTGTCCGATGAATGAACGCCTAGCACCCGTCACATACGAATGATATACCTTGATCAACTCACTATGCACTAGATTCCCTCTTTCGAACCGACCATGACATATTTAATAACGAACGTGGGTATCGAGTCTTGTTAAAAGGAATAAATAAAGGAGTGTGATGTCCGAGCCGGGCAGGTCCGTCACAGTGGATGAAATTATCCAGCCTAGATGAATTGACAGAGTGGCACTGATTGCCACTGATGCTACATTGTCGACCGGGATGATTCAATGTGCCTGATGTTGCAAGACAGTCTCTTGTGTCAGTCGTGTATGTCTCGATCCTAGGCCACCGACGGCTTGCCTCGTTATAAGTACCGGTGAGTTAGACTGGTAACCAGATCCGTCCATGGGGCAAGCCGCGTCTATCGACGACTTGTCCGATTGTCATAGACGAGGTCACCAGTCTACCAGTAAGTGCGCTCTGGATGTGTTAAAGAATAAAGGGGAGAATTATACGTGACGAGCCACTGAAGCACGATTTAAGCAAGCAAACATGCATCAACAAAGCTTTATGTCCTAAACGGGAACTCAACACCTGGCCGAGGCTTCCTGATCAAAAAGCTTTTTTTTTTTCCAGAAATGTTCTAACATTAAAGAAACGGGCTTGTTCTATTAAAGACGGCAATCTCGTGACAGGCGACTTTGGAGCTGTTTTTATCCTACGTTGCAGCCTGCCCGACAAGCTGATCAGAGATGCGATGGGGAATGGTATCTTTGACCATGAACCTTTCCGAAAGTCAGTCCTGAGTAACAGCTTACTTGCCGCATCCCCCTCTAGACGGTACGAGTCATGCAGTTATATACCAATCAAAGTTACAAGGTAGTACTATCGTACACACTCTACGTAATAACATAACTTTTGCGTTCATGTCCACCTCGCTGGCATAGTGTTAACTCAAGTAAGTTACGCAAATCAAATCTAACCCAGCGTCCCACACAGTCTGTCCCCAAAGAAACGATCAGGCAGCCATTGCCAACGCCAACAATTTCTCAAAGTTAGGCGTGCCGAGACCGGTCACTGGCAAGGAGGCATCCATCAGATCAAATTCAGCTCCTAGTTCGGGAGGTCTATCGCTCCGGGAACCGGCGACGCGACAAGGTGGAATGAGGTAGACGACGTACCGGGATCCCAACCAAAGGTCGCGTTGAAGCCCTCCGTGCCACATCCAGGGTTATTGCCCACCGTGATATCGTTCAATCCAGCGTACCCCGTCTCGTAAAGCCACGGGTTCAAGAAGCCCAGAGCAGGCTTACCAGCGCTGAGCCGTGCATCGTTGAGCATGGAAACGAAGGAAGCAAAGGTGGGAGAGGAGCAGGACGTGCCGGCGACGTAGCCTGTTTGACCTTGGTAGACGATGAGGAAGTTCCAGGCTTGCGCGGCGACGTCGGGGATACCCTATGCAGAAAGAGGGTGTAAGCGGGCAAGTCTAGGCTAGAATCGTTGTCTGGGGTGAACAGGTGCTTACACGGCCATAGCTGGAGCGTTGTTTGTTACCTTGGATCGTGAAAAGAAGTGGGAGATACTCACGGGTTGTACAGGCCCTCATAGGTTCCAGGAGTGAGTGTCTGCAAGTACTTGGTTACTGTCACTTCCTGGTAATCAGGTCGAGGGAACTGACGACGGAGCTGATCAGCTTGACGGGAGAAGATAGTTATGGAGACGAACGCACGTAGTTGCTGAAGCCTCCTCCAGAGAAGAAGACGGCAGTTTCAGGAATGTAATTGGTACCTCCGACGGATGTTACACTTGGGTGTATTCAAATCCGATCAGAAGATACTACACGCTCGATAGCGCACACTCACTATGGACAAGCGGCGGGGAATTCGGGGAGGAACACAGTCCTGTTGGTGCCAGTGTTAGCGAAGCATTTTTGAGTCGCTGGATCTGCGTCGCCATCTCCGACACCGCCGTCACCGGACGAGAACAAGAGGGAGATACCACGGACGCCAAGGGCGGCAAAACCACCACAGACACGGGTGGCATAAGTGTATGGAACTGCCTGTGGTCAGAGTATGCCAGTCAATGAATGAAAAAGAAAAAGTACCTGTCTGCTCGTCGTCGCCATAACTGGTGGAGATTGTCTGAGGGAGGTATTCCTGAGAGGACACATAATCCAACCACTGTAATCAATGATGATAGGCGAATTGCAATAATGAGCAAGGGTTGAAACGAACGTTGAGGTATGGTTCATTAGTATCCGTCGGGGTGACTGCGTCAGGAATGTAAGGGGGTGAACCGCCAGTGGAGTAGAAGGTTGCGGGAGTTGGATATGTCAGTCCATAAGCAAACTGAGTGTCCAAGTTGGCTTCAATTCCAGCAGCGGCGTAAGTTTGGTTGTTCAAGCCGCCTGAGCGTATTTTCAGCGGGCTGATTATTGTCTAAATTACAAGATGTTCTTACCATTTATGGACACAAAGGTATAGTTGGACCCATATGCTGTAGGGTTCTCCAGCTGGAAGAATTGCTGGAGATCCTGGTTGTTGGCGTACTGCTCGAGGTAAGCGGTAACGGCGATCTTGTTATCATTGGTGGCAGAGGTGTTGTATCCGACAGCATTGTAAAGTTGTCTGAGACAGGTGATAGTGATCTATAAGACCGAATCGTTAGGTGGCTTCAGATACCAAATCGTGCTGTCGCACCGTGCCGTTGCAGCTGGCATCGACTGGGTTTCCAGCAGGCCCGGTAAGCGTGCCGGTGGAGGGACTTGGCGAGCCGGACGATGCCAAGTTTGACCAATGTAGGGTACTCTTGAATGGCTTGAGGCGAGTGAACATTGTTGTTGGCTGGATCAGCTCAACATGTTCGTCCAAGCTCTCTGGAAGACTGTAGCTGGTTGTTCTGACGATACTCTCGCCGCTGTCCGAGTGAGTATAGACGTGGTATTTCTGGATTCTCCCGTTTGGATATATTAGGGTAGAGAAAGAACCATGCTCCTTACTGTGTTCAGCATTTCCTCTGCAAGGACAACCGGGATACGAATAGTAATCCAGTCTTGCGCCGATGAACGGTAGAGATGTTCTTCCTCGATTCCATGCGAGGACAACCATTCACTGACTACATCGAGCGTCTCGGGGTGCGGTGCCATTAGTGCCTCGGTCTCCTCCTTCGACAAGTAGGCACCATAGCGCTCGTGCTTGGGATTGCTAACCTCCCACAGGTGCTTTTCAAGGATGGGGAAATGTGGCTGGGGAAGCGCAATCTTGAGCTCTAGCGGATGGTCCGAGGGTGCAGGACCGTTTCTCAGCCAACCGTGAGGAGGCCCTTCGATGCTCTCCTTGATCTTGTGCGGGGTGACCCTATAGTGACCTGCCCTGACGAGGGCGGCCGCGAACGAAAGGGCAAGGAGTGATAGTCGCATCGTTAGCCCGGGGTCGAGTGGACAGAAGGGCGAGGGTCAGAGCACCCGCGATGATGTGGACTTGTGCGGACCGGCATGCTCGTTATATACCCTATAACTCCGGTCTTTGTGCACAACGTCGACCAGTTTCGGCTGCCGTGGTGATGGGGGGTTTTGCCAGCCGAGCACATTGATAGGCCTGCGACCGGTCTCACTGGAAAAAAGGAAAGATGGCCAAAAATGACCATGAGATGACAAGACGGGTCTTATCGTTCTTGGAATAGATGAAGAACATATGGTGATCGTGCGAACGTGAGCACCACAGGTCTCTTCTTGATTCTCACTGGGGTTGTGCTGTCGCAGAAAGCGCATCAGATGTCCTGAAATGTGGTTCCCGCACATATGAGGCACCGGAGGAGAGTATAGGCGGAAGAAAACTCACACGACAAGAGTCCACGGACCGCGACGGACGCTCGGAGAATATTTCATTGGCTCTGGATGACTAAGCGTGCATCTCCAGAGATGCATTGATGATTTCTGTAAACCGCAAGCATCAAGCTGTAAATTCCCATTGAGACAGTGGTACCCGAAATATGGGATGGGGTGTCGCGATGAAGTAGGAAAATTACCGAGAGAATTAGGAATTTGCATGATTCTAAAGTTGGTTCTTAGCTCATGTGAGGTATGAAGGCCGCGCGGGCCTGCCTCCCAAATGAGCGGCCTCGGACAAGGGGAGTAATACCAAGGACTTCTGCGTGGCACAAAGCGGAGCGCGTGAACGTACTTCTGAGGCTGAGTCGTCGGATGACTGGCATAAATGTTGGATAAAACGGAATCTGGAGCACTCCACTCTGGATTCTACTTTATCCAACGTTTAATCCAGTCGTCAATCGATCTTGCTAACTACGTTGTGCAAGAGAACGGAGTGTGGCGAATAGAGAGGGTTGGTGCAGAGACGCATTAGTCAGCACCCTCATAAGCGACGCGCTTGCGATGATCGGGAGACTAACAATGCTCTCGACGCGCCCCTCGTTGATCCGGTTCTCTCTCAGATCCCTGCACACATCCACAGACGAAACTCGCCATCTCCTCCGCGAGCTCCTTCGCGAGACCGCACAGTCCGTCGCCGTCGTCACCGCCTTCCTCCCCAACTTGACCACATACCACGGCGCGACCCTCTCCTCCTTTTCCTCCATCGCACTCGACCCACTCCCCCTCGTCGCTTTCTCCCTCCGCATCCCTTCCAGAATGGCATCCGCACTCAACACACACGTCGCATCTCCATCCCCACCTTCACCCTCCCCAGTTCACCTCATCATCAACATCCTCTCCGCAGCCCAACCCCACCTCGCACGCCACTTTGCCCGACCCGACCTCCACCCCCATCCGTTCCAGGACCCACGCGTCCCTTACACGCGCTCCCACGACGGCCTCCCCATTCTCTCAGGTGCACTCGGCGCGCTATCCTGTCGCCTCGTCGGTCCCTCGTTACCGCTGGCCAACCTGCGCGAGTCGCACGCGTCCGACGACGAACCAGCGGGAGCGGGATTTAGAGTGGCTGGTGGAGAGGACGAGGTTCAGCAGGTATCTGGAGGGACGGGGTTGGCTTCAGAGTTGTTCATCGCGAGCGTGGTTCGCGTAGAACGCGTGCCTCCATTGGAGGACGACAGTACCGGGTTGCACAGCCTGCCACTTCTCTATCACCGGCGTCGATATACGACCGTAGGGGGCCTGTGACACTGCTAGAGCTAAGAGTCGTTATTAATACCAACGCGTTCATCAAGTACATATACAGCGTGTCTAGTAAGTACATAACATAGGCGTAACAAAGCGTTTACATTTTCATCACCGAAAACAATGCGCCAAGATCGACCCAGCGTCGACCACATTGGTTAATGTACTTGTAAACCGTGGCGCTCATCGCCTGTAAAAACGGCAGATTTGTTTCTGCAAGAACAAAAACTTGATCTAGGGATACTCCCGTAAGCCGAGCCTCGTTGTACCTAAAAAAAAGAAAGAGAGTGCATACCATGATGTGCGCTCCCAAGCGTCGCTTTTTGGGCCTTCTCTGGGTCGAACAACATCGCAAAGTATCGCAACTGATTGTACAGTTCGACGTCCGAATACTCGAACCGAGCGCTTCCGCGACACCCCGGTCGCACGCAACGCCGACCATACACACCCATCGATCGCGTCCGGTGTCCACACGTCGCATCATCGCAGACCGTCCACCCTTCGTAATACCGTCCAATACACGCCCGTATTTGGACCTCGAGTTGCGTCTGCAGACTGGCTTGCCCAAATCGGTGGTTGCATGCTGGACAAATAGGGCCAGAGGGTTGCAAGATCGACGACTATATGCACATACATACATGTTCAGTGAAGTCGTTTGACGATGTGTGCCACGGTACAACTTACCTCTCGTTCCCATATGGGCGAGAATGACATCTGCCCTTGGCATCCCCGACACCGGACGAGAAACGGTTCAGAGTTTCGAAATCGTTCTGCGTCGGAGACCTGTGAGTCGAGTGTGGTCAGTCCAGAACCTGCCTCAAACCCTCCAGAGACTTTGTAACGCCCAGGATCAAGTCCTTCACGACCGTCAGTAAGTGCACGTCTCGGAATGGCGCATCAACTCACCGAGGCATTCAGCCAACCGCGCCCTGTCAGTTCCCTCGATGGGATCGCACAAACGTTCGATGGGTGGTAACACTTGCTGTGCCAAATAATGCTCGTAATCGATACTGAGCTCGTTGGATGCCGCCTTCTTCAACTCGTCGGGGTGCTTTGCACGATCCGCTTGAGCACTCTTTGCGCTTTCGTCTCCAGGAGATACGCAAAAGATGTAGGAAATGACGTCTCCGACGCGTGCGCTTCCACCCTTTGCTTTCATGCGCAAGGCGACCTGGACATGTGGCTGGCTCTTCGCATCAGGGTAGTCCTCAGGATTTTTACCCAATCGCTATAAAATCACACCTATCAGTGTCTTTCAGAGAGGGTTTGACAAATGGCACACCTTGAAAATGATGAAATCGTCCACCTTGACCTTGCCAGACCGCACATTCGACCCAATGGTAGCCAGATACTCGTGAATATTTTCCACGACGATCTCCGTCGCTTCTCCCGATAAAATCTGATCCAAGACATATCTGCCGAACCATGTCCAATCAATATGTATGTACCGAATAGAATTTCGAAATCACCCACTGAGACACATTCTTTGACAATGCGCAATACTCTCTACGCTTCATGTCCAGACCTTTAACCTCTGTGGAAGTGCGTGATCCGTCCTCGACTTTGATGGCGGCGTATTTCTTCTTCTGGAGGAGCAACAATCGCGCAAACACGCCGTCCAAGTCAATCTCGAGGAGTTTGTACCGGTCATTGACAGCTTTTTTGAAATCTACAGAAATCTTGAGGGCATCGGAGAACTCGGTGACGTTGGAGTTGACAAAGACCGAATCGGTGTCTCCGTAGACGACCTGAGAAGGGAGATTGTCATTCGAGGTTAGCTCCGACAAACAGAGAGAGTATTTATCGCTCACGTCCAGCTGTAGACTTTCGGCCAACTCCCGGGTATGAGTCAAGATCTCTCGTCCCTTGAATGTCGTGAGAGCGGCGAGGGGGCGGGCGTAGAATCTAGAGTATTCGAAGCCGAGACACCCGTACATACTGTTGGCGGTGAGCTTGAGTGCCTGTTGCTTGATGTCGTACTAAGTTGTGCACAAGTATTGTTAGTCCTTGACTTTGTGCACCCAGTTGTTCCGTTACCTGAAGTAGCTTCGCATGGGTTATCGAGCGGTCCTTCATCAGGGATTTCACTTGTCTGCGGCGCTGCACGAGCGTTGCAATGAGCCGAGGTAATACACCCTGCGGCACTTCAGAGCTCGGAGGTTCTGGGATCTTGTCCTCTCCGTCCTTAAAATACATCAGAAACGCAAATCTAGATGAAAACAGAGACCACATACATCCTCTACTACCCGCTCCACAGTCGTAAAATCAATATTATACTCCTGGATGATGCTGGGATAGAGCGAATTGAAATCCATGACTAAGATGAACTTGTCCCACAAGCCACGCTTGGGTTCAAACACCAAACCACCCTTGTACTTGTCTCGTTTGCTCTTGCCCGTTTTCGTCCCGCCGCCCTCGCCGTCGCCGTCGTCGGCTTCGGGCTCAATCCTGGGGACTTTTTTGCCAAAGGTTTTGTCGGGGCAGATGTACTTGAGTTTATGGAACTCGTGGAGCAGAATGTATTCATTACGTTCCGCACGCCCGCCGTTCAAGGTCTTGTTCCTAAAGAAGTTGCATAGTTTGTTCAGCTTGGGTAGTATACCAATAGACTAAATATTCACCAAGCGTTCCCAGCAAGATTCGTTAGTTGTCTCGTCAATGGTAGTATCTGCACCTTGGACGCGATAGCCATCTGGTAATGTGCGTCGAGTTCACAGTGCCGCACGAACGTCATGAGCATATCCGGCGAAGAAACGCTTCCGTCAAAGTATGCCGCAGTATCGTCTGGGTCAATATCTTGTCGTTCAGACTTGAGGTGCGTCTTGCACATTTCGCTGAGAGACCATGTCGTAGATGAGATCATACTCTATGTATGAGAGCGATCAGCAAAAGGTCACATGAGAATAGTGATGGCATACGCGTGCACTATCACTGGCGAGGTCGCACAGCAGTCTGCCAGATAAGAACTTGATATTCGTTCCTTGTCTTCCGATCGGAATCCATTTCGCTCTCCGGAATCTCCCAAGGCGAGACCAGTGTTCAGCTTTGAGGTCTTTCATTCGTCCTAAAAGGACGTCAAGGGAAACACCTAGGAAGTCGTGGCCCACCAAAACATCAGGGTCTGCTTTGAACAGCGTGACTACAGGGGAGACAATCAGAACAGTCAGTCATCCACGAGCGATTGAACACTTACCAAGAAGGCTGTTGAGAAGCATACGCTCGTTCGCCATAGGCGATATCATACCCTTCCCGTTGACTTTGGCCCGGGTTTCAAAGTTGGAAGGGAATCTGTCCAGAGGACGTACGAACGTATGCACAGAACAGGGCAACTGCTCTGGCGGTGTCGGGTCGTCCAACTGCACTGCAGACTGAAATCACAATGTTGGCAGACTACGTTGCAAATCGTAACCTACCAT
>QFEM01014740.1:0-11368 GCA_003316205.1 Boletus bicolor | reverse complement strand
ACGAATCCTCATTTCCGTCTTGGGTGGCCGCAGAAGGGATTCCACGATGATGAGTGGTACCTACTAACTGCTGCATCTTCGGTCTGGGAGCCAATCAAATGCAAGCAGTAATGTCTAGTGACAGGATCCAAGAATTGACCACCCTGAACTTAACTTACACCATCGACGGACAAGGAGTCTCCCAACCAAAACCAGACAGCGGAGATCCTCAGGACGCAAGGCGGTCTTTCAAATTGACAAAATATACTTTGCATGCCTTCAAAACGTGCACAGAGAGTCAAAACTATGTGGTTCTGGATGGCTGTTCGACCTACCCCTCCTCTCCTCTCAACCCTTTTGGCACATCTTCTCTTTCGCGCCCGCACTAAATGCCCATTCCGTACGAAAGGTTATGCTCACCCGGGAATACAGTCCCAAGGTCACCGTATATGAGGCTTCCGAGCTATCAATCTCTGCGTCGCGGAAGGTACCATCCTTACGGCACAGCCCGTACCCAGTCGTTGTCTAGTTCCGCGGGCATGATGGTGCGGAACACCTGTTAGCACAGAGCAGAGGTCTCATTTCATAGCTAAAGGGACCTGCTGAGGATGCTGACTTCGAAGCTGACACGCTACTAGCTCGCATTAATCCAATTCCTGTCTCATTTTCTCTGGTCAGAACGCAGCATACGACTTATCCTCTTTGTCCAACTGACTGCGGTATACAGTCGACGATCCACGAGGATGATTGCTTGGCTGGTTTGCGTACAGTAGTTTCTGAAATGATCGGGCAAGACAGCACGCAAATGCGCATGGGATCCGTCCATTTGGTCATTGTAAGATCGTCCTTAGCTGTATCGTCACATTGGCTCATTGCAACGCCTAGGACTTTGCATTTATCATACGTAGTCATCTTCGCAGGAGCGGCACGGCGGTTCGCAACGAAGCTGCGATGACGCCCCCTCCCACTACTATAGCGCTGTCCATGTAGTATGTTCGTTCCACCATTTCGTGGATCCCGATTCGGTCTGTGTATCCCCATATGTATTACATACCTCCGTCGTAATTGAATTCCTTGTGATTGATCCATTACTATTCGGTCTATCAGAAAGCACTCTCGCTAGGCGACTTGTTTTAAATCAGCCTCGCTGCTGGAGATTTAGTTGAAAATGGTGCTTGGAACCATAATTCCTGTTTTCCCTACCTCGACCTCGATCCGGCATCGATGGCCTTTCGGTCTCCTAATCAACTCCACATTCGTTTTGCTTCCGAACTGACAGTGCCGCCGGCGGACCGACAGAGGAAGGTACGTGCCAATCTCGTAGACCTCTGACGTCCACAAAGTCCCCAACATCGGCTCATAAATTAACATCGGCTGGCCAGAGTCATTTTTTTTACCCGAAAGTTGCTCAGGAGAGAGGACGTTCGGAACGCCAGTCTTCGTTCGATCTGTTCTGGCAATGGGGCAGACTCTCCTTGGTCCCACACAGCCAGGGCGAGCGCCATCACCACCAGCCGAAACGTTTAGCAGCTGAGGTATGCCATTTTCCACATCGTAGTCAATGGGTCTCATCGACAGTATGAAACATCAGGCTGTGCTCGAGAAAAGAGACTGCCACCTCGTTTAACATTTCCGGGAGGATTCCACGGCACATTCGCCAGAGTAAGTTGATTTTCACGAGCTTTGGATTTGGCGCTCTCTCACGAGCCACTGTCTGCAAACGACTCTACCGGGAAACACTTCAGCTGCCACCGCACGACGTTCTTAAACGCTCGCAAACACTCTTGCCTCTTGAGATGGTAAATCCGCCACCATCGATACCTCACGTTGGATACATTGACAGGAGGCTGATGGTTTGATTAGTGGCAGTGGGTGGACTTGTAGTTCTTCAGGGATATGAAGCCCGGGGTCTGGAGATATCAGCTGTAATTGCGATGCTAATGTAACGAACATACACACAAGAAAGTAGATGAAGGACAATACCGGAATAATTCTTAGTCCGCATCAACGACGAGGCCGCCACGCCCCCTTCTGATCCGATCTTCTAGACCTCCCTCACCACCAAACACTTTCTTCTGCTCATGGCTCAAAAAGCCTCCCATACCTTTTGACTTCGACCTAGCTTCGTTCTCGGATTCCAATTCTGCCTTCTCCTTTGCTAAAAGCTCCAGCAAACGTTTTTGCCGATTAGCCTCCATAGTGGATGCATTGGATTGCATGGCAGCTAACCGCGCCGCACGGTCCTTAGTGTCATTAGGAGGCTTGGAGGCTGAGTCCACTGAATAAGGCCGAGATTGTGGTGGAGGGGGTGAGATCCGGGAACGCTTCGCACCTTCGCTTACAGGACTAGGACTTCGTCGGCGCTTCCTTATGTCATCGGCATATCGACCCCCATACCCTTCACCTCTTGAATAATTGCGTCTATTGTCATCGGATTCATCGGAGCGAGACCACGTAGGAACGCGGTCGTCACGGCGCCTATGATATGAATCAGGACTGCGGCTCTGACTCCTTCGTGAGCTGTACTCGTTGCTGCGACTGTCGCGATGAGAGCGGATAGGCGACCGAGAACGACGGGAATAGGGACTGGGTGAACGCCTTGCGTATTCACGGTCGTGGTGCTCGTATGAACGAGAGCGGCGCCTCCGATGATCGCCCATTGGACTGAGACTTCGTGAGAGCGTGCGTCCCCGTGTACGATGTTCGATGTCCTTTGTCTTTGCCTTGCCCGTCTTTTCCTTCCTATCCCGCTTCTTCTCCTTCTCCTTACTCTTCTTCGGTTTGATACCATTTCGTTCTTGCAATTCACGAAGACGAAGGGGATTAGACATCAATGCCTGGTAGGCAGCTTGCTCCTGCTGCTTCATCGCAAGTAACGGATCCTCGCGAATTTTCGAGGCGACATCTCGGACAGTGTTGGCATTCTGGACGGCGATGAAATTCTTGTGTGAAGCTCCCAGCTGGACGACATGTAAGTGAAAAAAAGTAAGAACCCGAGACGGGGCGTACCTTTGCGTTGTCATCCGCAGTCAACATTTTGTCCACTCGCTTCTTTCCAAGGAGATAGTCCTCCAGGTCATTAGGGTTCTGGTTGCCACCTGTCGCCGGAGTGGTATACATCCATTCTAATTTCTCTGTTCTTTTCTTCCCTGTTTGCACCTCTTGAAGGCGTTGAAGTTCCTGCAGCTGGCGTTCCTCCTCCTTCTCCTTGCGCAGCTGGTCAAGCTTCTTCTTCTCCTCAAGCTAGAGGGGACGTGCGTTGGTTGGATGACGAACAATACAGGGAGAGAACACCTACAGCTTTCTTTTCTTCCAGCCAGACCCGCTCCTGGTTTTTCAGGAGGAGCGGGTGCCAGGATTTCTTCATGTTCAAGTCTCCGCCACCCATCTTGGCTAGAATCTACGTAGAGGGTGAAAATCAGAGTGTGGTAGTGATGGTCAAGAACTGGTCCTCGATACAGAGATTACGTGATGAGTTATCCATATATTTCCGACTCCAATGCCTCAGCCGTGTTTGTTCTCCAGGTTACACTACGCTATCATACTGAGCTATTGGTGTGCTGGACATCGCTGAGGGCGACCTCCTCGACCTACGAATGACGCTGGACGTGAGCTGTCTATTTTTCCAGACAGTGGACGGACCACTTGGGAGTGTTTGCGTTTGTTTGTATCGACCTCTCGCCCAAGGTTAAGGCGTTCTGGCGTGCCGCGCTCAGCATGCACAAACTAGCAAGACCGTAGCAGCCACGCACTTCGTACTCGGCCATGCCTGAGACACTCGATACCTACGATGATGCAGCGGGTACGCTGCCTTCGGAGCCGACGTTTGTATCTATTGTGCAGGTGTCCGAACCCCATTAACATATGCCTCACAGACCTCCACGCTCGATATACTCACTTACCCGCAAAGAAATAACGCGCGGAATCGCCAATCGTTTTGTACATTCACGGTCATATATTGTTCTCTATCTAGTGATGGCCGCACTGTCAGTCACAACGGTCGCACTCAGTTTGTCCGACGGCTGTCCGGGACTTCCGTTCTACATTCTCGAAATTATCATCAACACTTCAATGATTCTTGAAGTGGGTGTTCGTTTCGTTGCCTTTGGAAGGGTGAGTTTTACTTGTGGTCAATAATTGACATCGAGAAAACTGAATTTGAACTCAGCAATTCTGGAGATCACCTTACAATATATTAGATCTAATCCTCACATTGTTTTGCGCAATCACTCTTCTAGTTCTGGCATTTGCGGGCTGCGGTGCCACGAGCAAGGAGGAAGAATTGCTCGACACCTTGCTGCTAATAGCTCGTAACGTGTTACAGTTTGGCCGCTTAGCTGCGGTGATGAGACAGTGCGTCTAGAATTTCCGACGTGTTACCGAGGTTGACAGGCCAGCAGGTCTGGCCAGTCGATATTTTCGCGGCCGAAGCCCATCGACATATCTACAATTCGTCGTGCGGGGTATCGTAGTCTTGACCTTGATCTTGACGATGAAGACGAAGACGCAGACGCAGAACTCGGCCAACCGCTTGTGGGTGAGCCAGTGTTGTTTGATGAGCAAGAGGATGCACAGCCAAGGAAGATGTCAGACATGCCACGTGCTGCTCAAGCGATTCGTGAGCGCGATGAAGAGGATGTTTGGGCGGAATTAGGATAAGTGGGCCATGGAGACAGGGTTGTCAGGTAGCCTGGTTTGCAACTTTTCGGCGCAATCAGTCAGTTCACATGTCTAACAGGTACGTTTATGTCGTCCTCCGATAGCACCTTGAGACATCTTTGTCTATGTTCGTCACCAAGAATCATTCTTCATAAACATACTGTCCAGTATTCGAGTGCCTGTTGATAAGCTTGCTGATACATGTTCAACCGGATCCTCTGCACAAGTGAACAAGGCAACGGTGTTTGCTCGGTTTGGTCTTCAACTAATAGTGGCCTTTCTGGGCAGCGTTTTTTCACTGCACGCTGCGCACCTATGCGAATGGAATGTAACCGTGTTAAGTGTCGATGTATCGATGTATCCGATGATCCTACGCAACGGGATAATATTACATGTAGATTATCAATGGAGAAGGGAAAACAAATGAATGAAGCGCATGATACCAGACTCATCATTACAACCGTTGAAAACTGGCCATCAGTCTGTCTCTTCCGTGTGGTACCCAGCGCGCCGCATCGCACCCAGATGATGTCTCGCAGCGCCCAGCTCCTTTTCAAGCTTCAAGATCTCAACCTGCTGTTCCATCTCACGCCGCTTGAACTCCAAGACGGCCATGTTCTTGTAGTCTACTTCTTCTTCTTGCACTTGTTTCGCGGAGACAGCCTTGACTTGCCTCACGAGTGCTTTGCATGCTTCAGTGACAGCCTTGGCGGCAAGCTCAAGTCGCTCTTGAGTCTTGGACATGAGGTTCGCCTTTACACGAGATGCAGCGACGAGCTGGGCTGTCGCCGCAGCGACCTCGTTGGAGGCAACGATGAGTTGCTCAAGCGAGTGTGTACCAGAGAGTACTCCATCAGCACTTTCGATGAGCAAATTTGTAGCGAACGCGACCGATTTCGCAGCAGAGATGAGACCCTCTGTCCACCTGTTGTTACGCTTATAGAACTGCTGCACGGAGCTCGACCCTTTGCCTTGTGCGACGATCTCCTGCTGAGACTCCGTTGCGGCCTGTATGAGGCGGGCGATGGCATTTGTGATTGCCATCGCCGCTGAAAGAATTGAATCGTGGACTTGGAGATCCACGGCGCTGAACCGGGAAGAGTCGCGTGGGCGAGACATGAGTTCTTGCAACCGCTGAGTGGCTGCCTCGATAGCCTGGGCTGCGTTGAGCATCTCTTGTTCAACGATATCTCCAATATCCCCATTGGCCTTCGCGAGAGCCCCGCCTTTCGAGCCCTTTGGAACAAGCGTGTCAACAACCTCTGATAGGCGGGTGAGAGCCATTCTGGCTTCGCTGTTGTTGCGCATGGCAACCTCCTTTCGCTGGGCGGGCTGGAGTAAGTCAAGCTTGTACGACTGTAGGTTGAGGAAGAATCGCAGTCCAACATCGCCAGCTGTCCTAGCGACGGCGACGATCTTGTCAGAAGCGTCGTCATCATTTGCAAGTCGGGTGATCCCCTTGCAGTTGATCAGAACGTCTGATAGAACCTGAGCCAACTCGTTGGCGCCCTTGATCACATCAACATGGTCGCCGCCCACGTCGCCTCCAAGATGAAGATTGAAGACAGTGGCAAAGTCCGTGGCATTGTTGACGGCCTTTTCAATCATAGACAAGGTGTATTCTGGTGTCGAATTGATGTTACCGGCCTGGGAAGGGGACTCGAGCTCATAAATTGCATCATCAACCTTCTGCACGCATGCTTGCAAAATCGAGTCTGAATAACGGTAAGATAAGCGCTACATACCGGTCGGCGTATCGTGGACGCACCTATAATTTGGTTCAGCTTCTTACGGTTGTCCAAGATAAGGGTGTCAATCTGGGCATTGGTTGCCTCCTCAGAGATACCCTGATTCTGGGCAAGATGTCAAATCGCATGATGCGAGACGCACAAAACTACGTTACCTGCTGTGCCTCCGACAATTGCTGGATAGTGCTGTCCATACCCTCCTGAAGAATCATGATTTCTTGATCCTTCTCCTCACGCAAGCGCTCCAAATCGCCGCTAGCATTGTTGAGTTTGACCAACAAATCATCGATTTGAAGTTGCTTCGCCTGCCAACTCATCAGCATTTCGTGGGACTACAGGAAAGGACATTACCCTTAACGAGTCTTCAAGTTCATTCAGTTGGCGATTATACTTGCCGAGAACACTAGATACCTCGGAACTCTTCGATCGTGCGGCGTCTTCTGCCCGTTCGTTAGCGAAACTGAGCTCGCGACGCAAGCGCTCAAGCTCATCCTTGTGTGATGACTTTTGGCGATCAACGTCAAAGCGAGCCCGGTCACGCTCACGAATCATGTCCGCGAGTTCCAAATTCTTCGCCTTCAGGTCCCGCTCCATGCGCTCCATACGATCGACCGCTTCTTGGGCGGAGTTTGCTTTGAGTTGCATCTGCTTGAATTTCGCAAGCATGTCCAGGTGTTCCGTTCTAAGCTGACTGTAAAGCTTGGCCAGAGCTTCGTATTTGTTCCGCCACAAGATCACCTGGTCCTGTAACTGCTTGATTAATTCGTCTTTTGAGGCCATTTGCGCGTTAATGTTTGCGGTGCTCGCACCCAGCTCGCCTTCCAACGCTTTGACACGCTAAATTCAGACATCAGCTCACCGACAAGCTAATAAGGGGCAGAAAACCTACATGGTCGTACTGTTCAAGCAAGAGCTGATCCCTCTCATACTGACCTCTCATAGCGAGCAATTCCCTTTGATACTCACTCGCCTGCTGAACCGCTTGATTGTTGTATTGCATCATCTGTTGTTGTAACAGTTGTTCTTGTGCCAGGCGTTCCCGCTCAGCCTGTTCGCGCTGGCGCTGTTCAAATTCGCGTTGCTGTTGCGCTTCAAGTTCCAATCTCTGCCGATCTTCAGCCTCCCGCTGAGCGCGCAAAGCAGCCTGTTGGTCCTCGTACTCCTTGAGCATCCGCGCTTGCTCGCTGACAGCTGCAGAATCTGGAGATGGTGCTGGGGGAGGGGCCGGCGTCGTAGTAGACTTTGGTCGTGCCGGTAGATCTGGAGCACTACCAGAATCGAAAAGGTTGGGTGGTTCCTAGTATTTTCTGATGATGAATGGAGGGAAGATTACGACGGAAGAGTTCTGACCTGACCAAGCTTTGGCACATTAATGAGACCAGTCAGATACTTGAGATTGGAGCACTCGTAGTAGAATTTGCGTAAATTATAGTGCTGTGCGTTGAAACGTTCGCGCAGCGGCTCCAATGCCTCGTGGTCATTCGTTCCTGTTGAAGGGGATGAACGACTGTTTTGAAAGGTGACGGAAGACTTACGTCTGTACAGGGCCCGCAGCATACTCGTTATAAATCGATAGATACCCCAACTCTCCTTGACAAGTGGTACCAAGGAAGAAATTCGACATTCATTGTTGGCTGAATGCCTGAAGTGCGAAAAAACCATCCTTTGGAAGGACTCGATTTGGTCTTGCAGGCCCATGAGATCAGTAATAGTCTCATAACTATGGTTCTTTGAGCCGTTGAAAAAGTGAATCAATTCATATTTCTTACCCTTCGTTGGGGTCGTCAATGCCTTTGAGGGAGATATACTCCTCATACTCGAATAGGCCATTAAATTCCGGGCGGAGACGGTGAAAGCGAAGCTTTGCCAGGATGAATTGGACATATGTTCGAATCAGAGATCCGTATCCTAGCATCAGTTTAGATGATTCCGATTCGGAATGCGGAACGGAACCAACCTCGCTGGCCATCAGTGGCAACGGTACGAGCACAAGTCTCAAGCCATCCCGTCTGTCCGTGAGCCTCCTTGATAGTCTGTATCTCCAGCAAGTGAGCAGCAATGAACGTCGGTACATTTCAGGTCGGACACGCACGTTTGGGTGACCCTCTTGTAAGACTTTGTGAACGGTGATGAGCGCCTTGAATGTTTGGATTTCATCAGATAGTATGGGCTGAACACGCAGGCCACTCCAAAATGATATTGAGCTATGGTAATCCCAGGTGTACACGATGCATTCTGCAACAAAGTCAGACTGGAAGATGGGAGTCAAACGTGTTGTGAACGTACTTCGGACGTGTTTCTGTTTTGGAGCGGTCTCATCTGGGCTGGTAGCTTTCTTTATGTTGATTACTAGTTCTTGTTCGGCCTTGTCTTTATCGACTGGGCGGGTGGGATAATGTACCTCGTCACCACCATCAATGTCGAAGCCAGGACGTTTTCGGTAAGACCTGTACCAGCGATGTCAACTAGTCTGCGATGCATATGCCTCTGGGGTGCTACTTGCATGTCGCCCAAATGACTTGCTACCAGATGTTGGGAATGGACGTCAAGAAATGGTTTGGAGAGCGCGAAGGCGCAGTGCTGCTGTAGTAACCGATACCTGGCATCAAGCGCTCGTGGGAACCAGAACTGAACTCATACCACATCATTCGAATCTCAAGGGGCTCCGGAATGTTTTCGCTATCTCGTAGCAGGCTCTCCAAGGGTGTATTTCCTACGCTCAGGTCGACCCAGCGCTGCCAAAGACTGCTACACACGGGCGAGTCCTCAGGATCTGCGACATCCAATTATGCTCCAAAGAAATCGCCCTGGTCAAGCCCGACAATCTTGCTTTTGGGTTTCATCCCAATTTTCACGTTCGCATTGGGAACATGGCAACTACAACGCCTCCAGTGGAAGATCAATCTGATCGACGAACTAGAAGAAAAGCTACAACGCGACCCCATCCTGCTTCCAAAACGAATAAAGTGCGAGCGCGTCTCTTCTAGAACAGCGAGACTCTAATTCGCTGCCATTTCAAGTGTCTCCGTGATACCAGAATTTGCCTTCCGCCGAGTCTTGCTTCGAGGTCGTTGGGATCATGCAGATGCAATGCTACTGGGTCCCCGTGTTCGTGACGGTACTCATGGCTACCACGTCATCACTCCTTTCGTGAGGACCGATGGTTCTACTGTTTTGGTCGACCGCGGCTTCATCGGCAAGGATTTCGCCGGCCACTATGCGCGTGACGAGGAAGGCGAAGTCCAGGTCCTAGGCATGCTCCGAACATCGCACAAAAGAAACTCGTTTACTCCAGACAACCAGCCCGCAGAGCGCAAGTGGTACTGGGCAGATATTGACTCTATGGCTGAAGCGGCAGGAGGAGAAGCTGCTGGTGTCCAGCCTGTTTTTATCGAACAAATATTTGGTGAGTAACCGTACAACGTTGAGAGGACGATCTCGAATCCACGCTTTGCAGATGGTCATGCAGGCGATGCAGCTGCTTACCTCAGTAAAGGTATACCAGTTGGACGCTCAGCTACAGTTGATGTGCGTAATGCTCATCTGTCGTACGTGATTACTTGGTGTGTAAATGTGTTACTCCCATGTGCGCGTCTGATTTCACGCCAATAATAGGTATTCGTTGTCGGCGTTCACTGCTGTGATGCTTGGGCGTGTCATTTTAAAGCGAAGAGCGCAGCCAGGACGACCTATGCCTCGGTGATAAACCGGATTGTAACCCGCGTTGTCTTTAGTGGCGTCCATGATTAGGGATTACCTCTGTAGTCTCGCATTTGTCTGTGCTCCCGATATCCTTTCGACCCGTAGGTTTATCCCTCATCGACACGCTGAGCGAATTGGCGAATTCCTGTGGATCACAGCCTTGACGAAAATGAATGTGACGTATGTGTGCGTATAAATGGCAAGTGGCAGGTTACTCCCATGCATTGTTCTGTCTTTTGCGACTTGCTTTGACAATGGTCGCTCTTTCAAACTTCTTTCGAGGCCATGGAGCCACCCCGAAGACTTATAAAAAGTGGGTATTGGTGCGTCAGACAGTGAATTAATTATCCAACTTCACCATGCACACTCGTAACTCTTACTATCCGGGCTCATGTCACGTTCAATCTTCTGAACTTGGTGCTACCCCACTTGATACACCAGTGGGACTTGCACACCAAAGGGATATTTGGGTCGACGATCAACACAGAGTAAAGTTAAGGCCACGATATCGTTCCAACTCTCAGGACGATACGGTGTCGCATGGCATTGAAACACGGACCCCCACAGCGGCGGGAGCGAGGGCAGGTGTCGGTAGGTACTTTTTCTGGCTGTGACAAATGGACATGTATATTGACATGAACGCCTCAGACAGAGCATACTTGGAAGACGTCAGGGAAGCACTGTACCGTCAACCTAAGCGTGCCACGCTTCGACAAGAACGAGCACGTCGCCCATCGTTTGACTGGCGTCAGCATCGGACTCAGGCGACCATTTCCGATGTGCCACGTACTCCGGCCGCGTGGACCACTCCAAATGATGTTAGCCACCAATCTTACATGCTGACGAGGACGGCGGCTCAGACTCTCCTCTCGCAAGATCGACCAGACCTGAACGCCCTTCCAGGCGAATGTGAGTTATCGCGCGGGAACATAGGATGGAGAAGCGCTCATCCAGCCATTTGTTAGATTACCAGCTGCCGCAAGCGGAGAAGCACCGGTTGCTGGCGCTTCTGCCCCCTCCGATTCCGCTGGTTCTCAAGGAAAAGCCGTCGAAGGCCTCGTTCCTTGAGCGTTTGAACCCTTTTTGTCGTATCAGGACCCCGTCGACGCCTTCGACGGTACCTAAGTACACGACAATCATTATGCCGAGTGAGAACAGTGCGGATTTTCGTTGCAGATCTATCGCACGACAAGCGTAAAGAATCCCCACCTATGTACAGTCGACTCTCTCATAACCCATACCCATTCGGAGCCATCCAGCACTCAAAATACTAAAAATCC
>QFEM01014733.1:0-14553 GCA_003316205.1 Boletus bicolor | reverse complement strand
CCGCAGAGGCACCATCAGTTCTCCATCGGACAAACACCTACGACGTAAGCATGAAACCAATGGAAACAAGAAGGCAGAAAAGATCCGTATGGCGGTGGGAGAGGCAGCTGACTAGACATGCTGATGAAGCAGAAGGGTCGGGTGCAAATGATATACCCGAACTGCCCACCGGATAAAAGATGTGCAGCATGACACGAAGTAGACCACACACTTCGCGATGTTGCCGCTCGTCCTCTATGACATCCCCTCCAAGCTCCCTGGTAACAGGTGGTCGCCTAACCCTGCAAAACCAAGGTGCGAGAGCCCCACCCCCGCAGCGTTGTGTCATTCAATGAACGTCCCAGATTCGTCTTGGGCTACAAGAACCTTCCGTTCGAGACTGTCTGGGTCGAATATCCTGACATCGCTCCCAAACTGAAGGAGATTGGCGCATCGCCAAACAAGCGTCCAGATGGGAGTGAACAGTATACTGTACCTGTTCTCCGCGACCCCAACACTGGTGCCCTCGTCACCGATTCCTGGGTGATTGCTGAGTACCTTGACAAGACCTACCCGGAGAAGCCTATCTTCCCCGACGGCTCCAAAGGCCTGATCCACGCCTTCAACTCCGCATTGGAAGCGCTGGGAGGGGCTTCTTTCAGGTTTAGTCTCCTGCGCACGTCACAGATTTTGAATGAGCGCAGCCGGGAATACTTCATCACTACCAGAGAAGTGGCCATGGAAGAGAAAGTTGATAAGTGGTCTCCCGAAGGACCAACGCGCGATGCTCACTGGGCAATCATTGAGAAGAGTTTTTACCAATCTGCGAAGACGTGGTACGACATGGTTGAGGGCAAGTGGGTGATGGGGGATACCTTTTCCTATGCGGACATTATTCTTGCGGCTCGTTCCCTTTGGTTCAAAAGGGTTTATCACGATGACGAGTGGAAGAGAATTACTTCCTTGCACGATGGGAAGTGGGAGAACTTGCTTGCGGATGTAGAAAGAGAGTGCAACATTGCCTAGACGGCTGACTAGGCGTATCGACTGTATCGACTGTACAATTGGGTAATACCTTGATCATGTATCTGAAACAGTGAACGTGATGGCTAGAACGAGATCCATAGCCGCCTGGTGTGTCCGGAGCCTTCCCAATGGGACGACTCCAGATACACCAGGCGGCCGAATGATTCCAAGTGATGAACAATAACGAGGACACAAAGACAGATGGCTCCACGAACATAGCTGTCACTTCTAAGGAATACACGCAACATGACAAGCCTGTAGACTAAGAAATTAGAAAAGTATGTTCCAGGTTGATGTCGACATGCCGTGTCCTTCAAAAGCGTCGAGACGACACTTCCTAAGCTGGTGGATGCTCTCGAGAGATCAGGACTTGCAATGCGAAGTCACTGGCACTGTCATCGACGGTGGAGTGGTCTACATCGCGCAGCGTGGCATTCTCCCTTGAGAGAAGAAAATGAAAATTCCGTCCTGAGGGTTCTTATAGGTGTTCGGCTACTTCCTTTCTCACGGTACTATGACCCAAGTGTTTTGCTCTCGTCGCGAGTGCAGTCCACCATTCCATGTTCAGGTCATGTATCACACAAGGTAAGCTACTTTGATTGGTTTGCGGTAAAACCAACCTTACTTTATGTCTAGCTTCGCGGTATCTTGCCTCCTCAAGCCGGGCAGAGCTGCACACCACCGCCATCTGTCGAGCCAAACCCCAAGCTCCAAAGAAAACGGTCTCGAAGCTACAGGCTAAGGTAGATCGTAAACATGCCAAGGACGCAGGTCGTCTCTACGTCGTCCTCGGGTCCGAATACAACAAAGAAGACAAGTGGATAGAATGCGACCTTCAAAAGACCATCTTAACTTCGGACGCTGTCTACTCTCAAGACGCAGAACCTCATGTTTTGCATCTTTCCGAAGGGGAGGTAAACATTCCGTCACATCTGAGCTTTGGGATAGAAGGAGGGGAGGAGAAGAAAATGCTGTTCGAAGTTCTGCCTACCTTGACAGTTGAGAGGGGTGTAACCACGTTCGACGAGGACACGGTGGAGCGCACGAAAGCGGCCATGAAAGAAGAAGTGCAAAAGGCCAACATATTCGCCCGACTGGTAGACCTCAAGAACGCGAACGCAAAAGGTCTCGCCTATGAGAATCGCAGACGCATCATTGCAGCCTTTTCGACTCCTGAACAACCAAATGACACAGGTCGGCCAGAGGTGCAAGGTATGATGTTGAGCTCAATACCCTACGCGATCATTCACCCACTTGTCCGACAGCCGCACTACTAACATACCAGATCCGCAATTTGTGGACGCATCTTCTCAAGTTCCGAAAGGACGTAGCAAACCGCAGAGCTTTGCGACAACTTGTTCATGACCGAGCCAAGGTTCTCCGGTATCTGAAGCATTTAGATCGGGATCGTTACGAGGCAATTCTTCCACGATTAGGTCTTGACAAGGGTAGTGTGGAAGGGGAGTTGATTATTTAGATCTTCGGTAATCCAGCATCTCTCGTAGCATTTTCGATTGCATAAGTCCAGCAAAGTCAGCATTATGTGCAGCCATGATATCGTTTATCCAATAGAAGGGATTCGTAACATAGCGGGAATACAATACGAAAATATCAGGAACATAATTTACAATGGACTGCATGTCCACCAAATAAAACTGCAAAGAGTATTACTCTGATCAGAAGAAGAAATCATCACCGTAATAGTCATCTTCGAACTCATCCTCCGAGAACCCCAAGCACCATGGGTCATGCATATGTCTTTCTCCTGGGCCAGGAACGTCGTCTGGTCTCTCCATGGTGAGGGAAATCTTCAAATGGGGTGTGCGTGCTTTGCGACCCTGAGGGGACTCATAGTCTTTATAATAATCTTGGTTTTCTTGCGGCTCCGAAATAGAATGCCTGGAATATGTGTGGTCAAACCCTCGAGTGCATGTCAAATGAATGGTGTTGGCATACGTCAGGTTCAGATGAGTCTTCATTTTAGGAAGTTCCGTACAGTCTGTTTCGGTTGGAAGATCCAGACAGTGTGCACAGAGCCAGACCACTTCTTCGGGAGGATCAGCGTATACATCATCCGACACTAAGCCTTGTAAGACAAGGGCTGAAAGAATGGCTGGACTAGCCCTGATTTCTTCATTGACATCCACGATCTCAGATGCGAGTTCATCGTCAATCAATTTCCATTCGATGTTTGTTCTGCCTGGGTGGGAGCGACAATTGTGCGTGACCTGGTCAAGCGTCAAATCTAGGAACAACAAGGGGTCAAGATGGAACTGACTGCTGCGCGCCAACCAAAGACCGGTGCCTCAGCTTGGTCCCACTCGTCATCTGACCACTCAAGGCATTCGAGACAGGCCAACTGATGATCAAACTGGTCCATCTCAACAGCCGTTGTCGTCTCGGGATCCAGGCCACACGTCGTAACAACATTGGCAGCCATTTTGCCGGCCTTCTCATCGACCTGAAGGAGGTGGCAGGTCCACCGGGTACGATTGCCCATCGGGTGATCGTATTGCTTGGTAGGATCCCCACTGGGGTTATCCCAGTTGAACCCATGCTGCTTCGTTAGGCAACGATGTCCCAGGACCTTTGGAAAGAAAAGCGGATTGGACCTCGGGCGCGGGCGGCGAGGACCCAAACCGAACCCCCAAGGATCGAAAAAGTCATCTTCTGACGAGGCAGAGTCGGTGTCAGAGCTGGAATCAGCGTCGTAGAGACCATAGAAGATACCAAACCGAGGGTTGCAGCACTTGCAATTGAAGACAGTAGTGGCTAACGAAAGATCTTGAATTATCCGAGAGTCATCCGGGGTGGAAGGTTCAACGACTTTGGCCTTCCCTTTGCCCATGGGGTCAGCGGAGAGACTCGCTGTATTATCCATCAATGTGGAATCGGCGGTTTCGCTTAGATGATTGACTTGAGGCCCGTGAGAATACAATGAATCCTTGAGCTTCTGGACGAGTGACCCAAGAATTCGAGTACGCCACTCGCTGATGAGCTCATCCATCTTCTCTACAATTGGGGCAAATGTGTTTTCAGTCACATGCATCTCTGTGGGAAGCTCAAGAATGTCCAGAACCTGAGAGATGGCACAAAAGTCCATCGGTTCAGGCATGACTTCCGTTAAGGGGAGATGCGAAATCTTGTAAGCGCGAAGTATGGAGACAGCAATTCTCTTGCGCGAGATGACCAGGGCTTTGCGTTCGCGTTCAAGGCGTTGAGTTTTCATCTGTTCCATGAAACTGACCATCTCGCTTTGAATATTGGCCCAAACTGTAACGGATGAGATCAACATGCCATTAAAAACGAAATGTAACCTACTACGGGGGGTCAATCGAGTCGGTTGCTTGACGAGTCTGTGGTGAGACAAATCATCACGATAGGGGATCTGCTCGATCTCAGGTCCCCAACCAAGTTCTGATAACTTCTCAATAATCCTACGTAAATTACTTAGCTCGCTTTTCAAACGGCTGCCCAGGGGACTCACGCTTCCTTTCTTTCGCGCCGAAGGTCGTCGAGTTGCTCCGAACGATCTTTAGCCTGGTTAGCGGCCCAAACTTCAAGTAGAGCACCATGCTGTTGGAGGTTCGTCGTCAGTAATAAGCTCACAAGAGTCGTGTGGAATAAATATTACCTTTTCCATTTGAATGACCAAAGCTTGACGTTCCTTAACGAACTTGTCGCGCTCCTCGGAGTCAGTAAAGGATGCCCTCTTTGTTTGAAATTCATGTAGATCTTTGGAATAATAGGACGGGCGTCCTCGCTCTGGGGAAGAATTGGTGAGCGTAAAGGATCGGGACACTGCTGTCACTCACTGCCGTATTTACTAGGGACTGCCTTGTACACGGACTCGCCAACAAAGAGCGAATAGTCTTCTATCATGCTGTGACATCAATGTAAACAACAATATATAGACAAAAAAACGTCATCTACCACTCCTTGGCGCATTTAGCACAGATGCGCCGCCCAATCCGCCAGTCAACTGATCGGATATTTGGCGACAAACACTCCTGAAATATAATCAGAGGCCCTGATGCGAGAGTAGAAAGGAGTGGATCTAACGTGGCAATGCGTATCAAAGACGAGGTTTACAAATTGCGGCTCGCTCATGTAAGGGGGACAGTCTGGCAAGTCTGGAACATTCTTGCGGGCGGCTATCCAAATCGATACGGAGGAGCGATGCATGAGCAAGTGTCTAAATTGCTTTGTGGTGCGTGCAAGGCGCAACACATCTAGTGGCATGAGATGTCCAAATATCTAAGTCACGAATGGTCCGCACGGTTCACGACTAGGAATAACAGTCAGGGACGTACCTCAAATAAGATATCCATGGGCATCTCCATGAGGCCAGCGAGTCTGCCTACAACTCGACCCCATTTGGGCCTCTTAGCTCTGGCTTGATCAATCTGAGAGGTCTCAGCTTCATCGGGCCTATCCGAGACACACTTCCTCTTCTTCGAGGTTGAGTTAGCGACACGGGGGGCGACTCTGCGCTTCTTGGCGTTATCGCCTGGCGCTTGTGCGGCCCCGGCCGTCTGAGACTGAACTAGTTTCCTGGGAGCCATCACAATATGTGTGGTGTCTCCGGATTTCAGGCCCTGATGATGGTGGTAGGAAAGAAAGAGGAGTCCGAGCGGAATGCAATTTGCACAAGGGACAGCTTGAGTTTACCTCGCGGCAATTGCCGCCATGAACGCGTTCACGCGACACGTGAGCGAGCGTAACGCAACGAACGCATTGACCAGGACGAGCCGAGTTCAACCACTCACCGACGATGGCGACGGTTAACATACAGCAGTTGTTGGTAGATACCCTCAGCACCGATGCCAATATCAGGATCGCAGCGGAGCTCAAGCTTTCCGAGGTACTCCAACACCCAGGCAAGTCCCCTCGCCGCGACTGACATGCCATAGCACCGTAATTTGATGGCATCCTGACGCGTTTCCAGAGGCGGGGTTGGCGCTGTCTCAGCTCGCATTGACACAAAACGCGGATGTTTCTCTTCGACAAATAAGTTCTTTGACCCTTTCTTCCTGTGACCCTGCCTAACTGTCGCGCGTCTGATACTCTGCAAGCATCATCCTCAGAAAATACGTGACCGAGCGATGGTCTCCCTACTTCCCCCAATTCAGAGGAAAAGCGCCACCCGTCGAGGTGGATCTGTTCTCCTTACGTTTGATCTCGATTGACGTCCCTGCAGATAAAGGTGCAGATTCGTCAAGATATCTTCAACGGGCTTTCCGATCCAGATCGCAAAATAAGATCACTGAGTGTTCGTTTCCGCAGCACTTTGTCTGTTCACGGATCTGACGCCACTATGCAGGCCCACGTGTTGTCATCGATCGCATCCTGTGACTGGCCAGATGAATATCCAGAGTTGCTCAATGGCCTTATTGAACTAATTTCGTCCAGTTCTCCCAACTCTGTCCATGGTGCAATGCAAGTATTGACCGAGTTCATTAAGTCGGATCTTACAGAAGATCAAATTCTACCCGTGCTTCGTCAACTACTACCGGTGCTCCTTACCATTCTGAACGATTCACAGGTGAATCCGCCTCTGTATCACAAGTGTTATGTTATTTAAAATCTCCCTTTCAGCAACACAGCCCGTTGACTCGTTCGCGGAGTGTCTCTGTCTTCTGTCAGTGTGTTACTGCGCTCTATATGGTGAAGGAGCAACATCCCCAATCTGTGAAGGAGGCCACAGAGAACATCCTCCCAGTTTGGCTTGACACATTCAAGGAAATCCTTGGGCATCCCATCAATGATACGCTGAATCAGCCCACTTGGGATAGTTTGACTGTTAGGATTCAGGTTTTCAAAGTGAGCTTATAGATGAATACGGAAGCGTGTGATCACTAACATATGCACGGATTTGTAGGCATTAGATGTTATAAATACCGCATTCCCTCGCGGGTTGAAAGTCTACGTTGAATCATTCTTAGACTCTTCGCTCTCCCATCTCAAGAGCATCTTCCCTGCTTATGAGATTTACTATATCAACGCGACCGAATCGGTACCTGGGTCAATTGAAGAAGAGGCTGTCGAACTTCCGTATCTTATCTGTCCCTTGTTTGATCTCGTCTCCAATATTGTGCGCGGAGGAAGGGCGAAACAATGGCTTGACCCGCAAAACCAATCCCAAAACCTTACTAATTTAATTGGTGTGATTTTACGATTCGCCCAGATGACCGCGGAAGACGTGAGTGCTTCTTATTCTGTAGTATTGGAATCAGCGTTGACGAATCTCCCGCAGGCAGACACCTGGGCAACCAATGCAAATGCTTTCGTTGCTCAAGAGGAGGATGAAACAGAAACTTATGGCGTTCGGGTTGCCGGATTTGGGTTATTGAACGTACGAGACCACCGCTTGCCTCGACTGAACTGATTCGATAGTCTTACAGACCATCTTGGGTCGCTCACCAGCGGAAGTTTGCATTACTTTCCAGGACACTTTGGAACAGATTATAGGCTCATCCCAAACCACTCGAGAAGCAGGGATACTATCTTGGCAAGTCTACTTCATCGGTGATCGGATCATTGACTCATTCACAAGGACAGGTGGAAGCCTTTGGAAGCCGGCCTCGCGGCCATCGGTTCGCAGGCAGAGGACATTCTCGAATGCATCGAAGACGAGCAAGATTCTGGCCGTCAAAAACCTCTCGATATTGAGCAGCTGCTTGCCAACGTCATACCTTCCCTCCTTAACCAAACCGGTCAGCAGGCGTGTATTAATAATCTCTCTCTGACTCATGTTTTCTGCAAGAGTTCCCTTTCTTGCAGGGAAGGGGGTTCGTTTTCGCGAGTCAGTTCGCCAAGCTTTTACCCTTGCAGATGGCTGGGCAATATCTTGAGGCAGCGATGCACGCAATTGAATCCAATTCTTCCAGCATCCCAGTCAAAGTTTCCGCTGTGAAAGCAGTGCACAAGTAAACCAATTTCTGTGTTTGGTTGCTTGTTAGGCTTACACGAATTTCTTCCAGCTTCTGTCAGGGAGCTGAAGATTCTGCTTTGAAACCCTATGTGGCGCGGATCGCCCAGGACCTTGGGCCTTTCCTGCTTGTAACTACGGAGGACACGCTCTCTTTAGTTCTGAGCACAATGTCGGTCGTGCTTGATGTCGACAAGGCATCCTGGGTTACAACGGACTTGGCGAACTCGCTTGTGCTTGCGACCTTGGAAGTATGGACAAAGAACAACAAAGGTTTGTCAAAGAAAACAAAGAAGTTAACTACAAGATAGCTGATGGTATCATTGTTAGATCCCATCTTCCTTTCGATTTTCACTGATATCCTAGCCTCACTCGCGAAATCGCCCGGTCCAGGCGTGTACGAGACCGTTGTAAAACAAGCCTTACCGACTCTTTGCACCTCGATTACGACAGCAGAGCCGGAGGAATCCTGGATTGCAGGTTCAGCAATAGATCTTGTTTCGAGTCTCATCCGAGGAGCCCCAGAAAGCGGTCTCGGAGATGGATTCTTTGCACTTCTTGCCCCGAACCTCTTCAATTGCCTCGAAAATGCAGAGGACAGAGATGTGTTGCAGGTGTGTGACTCCTGACGTTGTTGGACAACAACTCAGCCGCAATTCACGCAGAATGGTATCGTCTGTCTCACGCTGATTGTCCGGAAAGATTGCTCTCAGATTCTATCATGGCACGATCCGTCTGGACAATCCGGCCTCGGCCACATACTGAAGCTGATCGCCAAGCTCCTCCAAAATGAGGATGAGTCAGGTGGCCTTGTCGTCGGTGACCTCATCATCCACGTTCTGCGTCGAGCGGGTGATTCTGTGCTCCCTGTGCTCCCCGAACTCCTCCGCGCAATGGTGGAGCGAATGCTTACGGCCAAGACAGCTACATTCCTGCAGAGTCTAATCATCCCGTTTGTTTTCTTGATACACAACCAGGCGGATATAGTGTTGGTTATGCTCGAATCAACAACCGTGCAAGGTCGGACCGCCCTCGACGTCTTAGTTCAGACGTGGTGCGAGAACACGGAGACCTTCCAAGGCTTCTGGCCAACGAGGATCAGTACGCTCACGCTGTCTCAGCTTTATGCCTCTAGCCCCCCCACTTTGCAGAGTTTGTTGGTCAAAGGGGACATCATAATCAAGCCTGAAACAAAAAATGGTGAGCGCGTTCACCTTGTCTGGTGCCAGAGTATGGGTTAGGTTTTAACGGTCGTTCATTGTGAACCTGCCGTGGCAGTCATTATGACGAGATCCCGGACAAAGACAAGTGCGTGGTTTCTTTCATTCCGTAGACTGCATTTTTGGGGGTGTGCTGATCAGAATGCGGTTCTCATCTATTGTTTTCCCGTTTCTTCAGGTCCTCACGAGTTCACGTCCGTTACGTTCCCCGTCAAAGTACTCAAGTTGCTGCTTCATGACCTCCGTTCGAAATCTGAATCGGTCTCCTTCCCTGGTGGGGAGGCATTCGTGGACACCGATGACGAGGACGAGGGATGGACAGAGGAAGAGCAACAACACCAAGGACTCAAAGAGAACGAATTTGCCTTTCTCTCTGAGATGCTTGGTCCACGTGGCGTCAATTTCGACAACGATGACATCTTTGATGAAAGCGACGACGACGATCTCAAGAATGATCCTATATCCCAGATTGATATGAAGGTAAATGTCCTACCTACCAGAGTTTATAGGGATGAATGCTAACTCCGACTGCGTGCAGGAGCATATCGTCACTTTTTTCAAAGACTGTGCGGCAAGAAACGTCAACAATTTTGCTGCGAACGTCGACCAGCTGTCCGTGGAGGAGATTCTTGTCGTCCGCCAGCTTGTAGGACAGTAATTCACCACGCGCTTGTATTACTCCCAGGATGTACCTATATTGTTGGAACGGATAGACATCCTCTATTTGCTGTTTCGCTCTCAGTCCTGCAGTACAATAAAACATCACATCCACTGAGACTACGGGTATATGATACATCGTGCATGATGTCTGGAATAGCTTCTCGGTGCATACAAGCGGATAGTCAATCTTAAGTAGTCACAATCCTTCTTACAGCCTGGCCAGGCGAGTATCCTGCAAGTTAACTTACACTGTACGCATATATACAAACACTGGCAGGATGCAGTGATGTACGCATCTATTGATCCCCGAGGTCGAACGTTGAATCACCGTGGAAGGCCTAGATAACGATTTTTTTTTTTCGTCAAGGACTCGGCGGAATCCCCCTTACGATTGCACCAGTGATGTACGATTCCTGGCGTTCGTTGGAGAGATCTTCGAGCGTTTCTTGCTTCGTCTCTGGGATGAGCAGCGTCGACAAGACGCCGGTGAACATGACAAAGGAAAGCACCTCCAAGCTGTGTTCGGAAAGTCCGGCGTCTCAGAGGGGATGTACAAGCCAGCGACCACCATACTCACATGATCTGCATATCTTTGACGTTGTTCAGCAGTGGCAGGCCAAGCGCGAGCTGTGCAACGATCGCGCCGACCTTGCCACATGCTGCGGAAATGCCGTGTGCAGTGGAGCGGTAACGGGTGGGGAAGACCTCTCCGGGGATGATAAACGTGGTCGTGTTTGGGCCAAAATTCTGAAAGAAGTTGACGAGACAGTACAGGAAGATAAAAGCATGTTGGCCCGGACCCGTGGAATTGAGGGGAACGTAGGCGAAGGCTACAGTGCGGGATGAATGCATCGGTGGACAGGCGCGATATAGAACATACCGATGACCAAAAAGATAACGGTCAGAACAATGAAGCCCATGAGTTGGATTGACTTGCGACCCCATGAATCAATGAGAAAGAAAGACGCCCAGAATCCAGGGACAAAACCAGCGACGCTCAATATAACACTTCCACTACAAATTCTGAAGAGACTGTCGTAGACGTCGCTAGGGCTATTGCCGCTACGCTTACCAAAGTTACTATACGTCAGGATGGTGGAACTATTAAGGGTAAGACTGTAAAAGGGAATCTGAACCTGCGTCAGGACATGCATGCAACCACAACTCAAATTGCGCTTACGTCGAGTGCGAACCAGGAGTAGGCTGTGCCGATGAGAACTTTCAGGTTGTTCCACTTGGAGAAATGCGTGGTAAAGTCTGTAAGGGATGCGCGAGGCCCCGTGAAGCGTTGTTCCTCAACCAGGTCCTGGGCCACAGATGACGGTCGGCAGACGGACAGAATATTATTGATGTCACGAGTTGCCCGAGTAATATTGTGGTCAATATCCATGGTAAAACGAGGGGTCTCAGGGATGGTGAGGCGGAAGTAGTACGTGATTAATCCAGGAATACATCCAAAGCCAACGAGGAGACGCCAGATATGGTCGACTGGATCAGTACTGGGGTAATCGGCGTCGAGAATCGCCCTTCTATAAGCAACGACAACGATCATCCCGACAAGACCTGCAGCTAATAGGTGGCTCGTTAAAAAAACATAATATCTGGAATAATATGTGAGCGCACCGAGCTGGCCCCAGCCTTGGCAGGCGAAGACCGCAGTCATGAGACGGCCACGGATCCGAATCGGAGCAAACTCAGACACGATGATAGCACTTATAGGGTAGTCACCTCCGCAGCCGATCCCCATCTAGTAGATTCGTGACATGATGAGAGTCCCAAAGAGTTTTGAAGTGCTTACGATAAACCGCCAGAGGATGAGAACACTGACGATACTAACAGCGTGTCCGGGCCCAGCAAGGGCTTGGCCAAAGGTAGCGGTAACCATAATGACGAGCTCAACGCCATCTTCAGTTAGATAGTTGGGAAAGGTGTTAAGCAGGCTACTAGTTCATCACTCACACATCCGCTTACGACCAACGACATCCGCAAGCCAACCAAAGACTACCTGACCGACCAAGCTGCCAACGGGGGTGGCAACTTTAAGACCCGTTGACTGCCAGGGGCTGAGGTCACCTGCAAGGACGGCATCAGAGTACCGAGGCAGACAGAGGGAGAGAATCTTGCTCTACCATTTTCATCACCGTAAATATAGCCCAACATCGAAACAAGAATGCTAATAGCGAATATATCGTAGCTACAGAGGATTCAGTATATCCCACGGGAATGAATGAATGAATGAATTTACGCATCGGTAAAGAAACCGGCACCAGCAATGAAGCATATCTTCGCATGGACCCAGCTTCGGGAGAGATGGGTGAGAAGAAGGAAAAGAGATAGGAGGTGTTATCGTACGAAAAATGCGCATTGTTAATCTTTTCCAAAGCAATGCGACGGCGTTCGTTGAGAACAGTCACCTCGTCATGCTCATTCTTCTGAGATCGGGATTCCGAGTGTCTCAGCTCGATGATCCGCTCAGCGTTGCCAATCATCCGAAGTTACCACTGGAGGAGTGGCTAAAGAAGTACACATGAGCGCGAATGAAACAGGATAGCCGAGTCTTATAACTCCTAATCATATTGTGACCGAAGGCGCCCCCCTGTGAGGATGATGATTGGGTACATCCCGCACATTCGTCGCCTTTCATGCCAAGACGATCTACATTCAACATAGCATGCGAAGCGTCCTTTCTACATCGGTGTAAAACCATCTCACTTCGACAGAGTGTCATGACAGTGAGTAAGTGACATGACGCCAGGCACAGTTAAAGTTGGTGGTGGTCGGCTGTCCTGGCACTGTGAGCTCTCTTTCTTTGAAAGTCGTTAGCCCAGACAGGGTTAGGTACAACGGCCCTCGTGCGGACGTTGCATGTGGGCAAATTACGGACCAAGGTGATGATAGCGTGGGTGGGATTCGCACAGCTTGTCGCAGCACGACTTACTAACCTCGATCACTATACCGGTAATATAACTATCAAGCATGAAACGAACGGCAAGTCGTAGCACAGTTGCACCTGCACCCGTTCGAACGCTTGAGCTCGGCAACATTGTGCATGGGTCCCAGCGATTGTGAACATTTGTTGAAGTCGAGGTGGCCAGCCGAACTTGCTCAGCACAGTCCCCGTTAACATTTTTCCGATGCACCCTAGCCTACAGCAAATACAAGAACCAAGTTAAACTATGTCAGTGACCGACCGCCGAAAATGCAACTAGAATGTGCTACCTTGCTATGGCATGCGGACGAAGTCATGAGGATAGTGTTGACTGTCGTGTCTGAATCACCATAACAATGCCAAGGGTATACAAATTAGTGGCAGGAGTGCGTGTCCTGCCGCCCTGCGGGTGAGACGCGTCTAAAACCCCTCCTTCCCTAAATCCCACTCTCTGACACTCCCCTTCTTCTTATATTCGATTTCCGTGATGCTATCACTACCCTCGCTGTACTTCTTAAGCTTTGAAGTCGGGATCTTCTTGTCACTCGTGTTGAAGCCCAGCTTCTCTAACTTCTTCTTCTCTTCCTTGTCCTCTCGGCGCTGACGTAGAAGTTCCAGCATAGCATCCCAGGCCTCGTATTCCAAATCATTGATAAATCCTGTTTTGGGTACAGTAGGGATGGATAAGGGGGCAACGTCGAGACGAGGGTCGTACGAGTCCTCAAAGTATTTGTCCATTTTGGACGGGAGAGCGACGGGAGGAAGTGGCGGCGGCGAGACCGAAGGGGAGCGAACGGATGTGGATGACGTGGGGCGCCCGCGTGGACGACGGGGAGGAGGCGGAGGCGGAGGCGATGGCGAGCGTACCCGTGGTGGGCTGACCGACAATGAGGCACCATTGGTATCTCTTTCCTTGCCCTTCCACGGGCGGCGAGACTCGGTGTCGATGTCCATTATATCGTCTTCAATAAGTGTTTGTGAACACTGCAAGGGTGTGGATACATTGCGTAGCACACTCTCTCGGGCTGGCTTTTTGCTCTGCGCACCTTGGTCTTCTAAAAGAGATACAGAACGGCTGCGTTTGTGAGATGCGGTATTGTGGTTTTGCTCGGGGCTCGGTGAACGACTCGTTTGCCGTCGACGCTTGCGGTTCTTCTTGTCGTCTCTACTCTCGTGTCGTCCGTGTCTTCGTCTGCTACGCTCACTACGACGAGAATCCTTGTCCCTGTCTCGTTCTTTTGACGGCGTCCGCTTGCGGCTGCTCTTGTGTGCGCGGTCTCGTTCGCGTTCACTATCTTGTGAGCCTGACCGTGAGTGATGTCTCCGTCTACTCCGCCTGTGCTCCCTCTTTCGCTCAAACTCGTCTTCACTGGGTTCGTGCTTCCTCGCGTTCCTCCAATCGCTATCCCAGACTCTCGAATGTGGCCGTGACCGTTCCCTATCTTTGGCCCTCCTTGTATCCCAATCGTCCGAGTCATAGTCATCCCGCCTCTTGCGCCTCCTCGACCGCTCTGCAGCGGTTGCCTCTTCCGCACGTGCTCTCCTCTCCTTCCGTTCCTGTTCCTCTCGTTCCTTTTTTATCTCTTGAGCTGCGAGCGCCTGTGCACGCAGTATAGTCTTGTTGTGGTCATCGGTGCTCCGAATGATAGATGAAAGGAAACGCTTGTTAGGACGTGGGGCATTTGGGTCTGGGCTGTATGAATGCCATAAAATCGATCACGCGACACACAATTTGAATGAATGCGTACCCCGCTGGCAAGTAAGCCTTTATTCCTAGCTTGCTGTAGTTCTCGGCCTTCTGTTTTGCT
>QFEM01014730.1:0-12650 GCA_003316205.1 Boletus bicolor | reverse complement strand
CATGCGAGAAGGCCAGTGGTCCCGAGAATGGTTGGTCAATTTGTTTTCCATATTTCGACAGCCATGTCTCCGTCTCCTCCAGGGGGCCGCGGAAAGGTTGTTGGTGTTCACAAGCGGCCGCAGCCAGCGTAATAGCAACATAAAAAGCGGCTTGGCTCTTCATATTTCGAATTCTCATGCGTCACTATAAGCTGAGTCCAGAAAAGTAAATGATCAGTAAAGAGACGCAAGAGACTTGTGTATTATCACTTGGTCTGATGCTTATCGTGCCAGTGGGAGTTCCCGAGATACTCGTGACAATAAATCCCCGTCGCCATCAGCATGAGTCTGTTATCTCCGTGCGTGTCGAAACAGGTGACCATCGTGGAAGTGACAAGCATCTTTTTGTGCACGCTGAGTTCAGCTAGGAAGTTACTAGCTAGTAGCGGCACACCGTGCGCCGAGGGATTGATCATGATGAAAACATGTTGAAAGGCGTTATGAGCAAGACACTCGATAAACTGCGGACATATAATACATTCCTTTTATTGAATACGATGGTGAGCGGCGGATCTACGCAATGCAATGACCTGCCACTGCCTACGCTTCCTGGCGTTTGTTCCCTCGGGTAGCGTACCTCCTGGATCGATGGAAAGAAGACGGAGGTTCCTTTGGGGTTCAGGAGAGTCATCAACCTCCCCCTCTTCTCCACGATCCTGCTCCAACATTTCATCTTCTGCCAAGTCTATGTCCCCACCAAACACATCCTCCGGCGTGCTCTTTGGTTGCGCAGATGCACTTCCAGCGAGGAGAGAAAATGGAGCCGTAACAGTTGCCGACAAGAAGGCCGAAGCGTTATCGATAAAGGATTTGGGTCTCCTCGTCGGAACGGAAGATAGGATATACCTCCTCCTTCGCCATGCAGTCGAAGCGGCACTTCCTGGAGGTGGGTATGTGGGATCACATGAGAATAACACTGAGATCTCCTGCGTTTCCTGGCTGTACGAGAATTGCGGAAGCGGGTGAGAATATGCGTTTGGATAAGGCTGGGAAACCGGTCGCCTGTGTCTTAGTACAAGGTGGTCCCCTTGTGTGAATTAAAGTCGGTCAACAATCTATCGTATCTGTCGTATTGCCCATACCCTGGACGTCAATCGCATGTCCTGAAGCCCGCGAGCACAAAACGCCAGAGGTGTCGATGAAAAATACCTGAGCATCACAGGATCGTAGTTAGCTAGGCTGAGTATCGCGAGGCCATGCTAGAATATTTGGGATGCCACGGACCTCGTTATTCGCTTCCGGGCTTCTCAAGCCTTTATCAGATTCATGAGTTCGTGGAGACTCGGATGAATGCTATAGTCCTGACGACCCACTTTCAACGAGTGACTGCTCTTTTTCTGGCCATAGGATGACTGATGTTCCATCTTCAACTTCATCTGAGCTGACGTCCCACAAGCGGCCGGTCGCGACAGAACGAATCACGAAATACCCTGGCGGGAAGCCGAAGAGATGGGTCATTGTACAGCGATGGCTTAACTTGGGGCGTTTATCAGGTGCGTTGGCAGTGCAATAGAAAGAGGAGACACACTGCGAGATGTGTGGATGGTTATACAGTGGCTCAAAAATGTATTGCACGGTCTGAGGCCTTTACCGTACAAAAGATACTTGCACAAAAATCGTAATGACATCCTAAGAAATATGAAAGTGCGCGTCCATCATTCATCCTCATCATCTTCCTCTTCGAATGCGCCAGGAACACGTCGGCATCCTGCCGCTCGCCTCCCAGTCACTGCCCCCTCAGCGCGTTCCGTACGCTGTTTCTCAGAAAAATCTTCCAGCGAGTAGGCCATTTTGGAAAGTCCTTTCCACTCATGGCGGGCAACAACACTTCCCCCAACACGAGTGCTTTCCCAGCCGACACTCATCAGTACAGGTTCCTGTAGCGCATTAGCAACCGAATAATTCGAACACGTAGAGGCAGTGATTACCCTCGAGCTCCAGCTCACGTCTCGGACGCATACCGCCACACGTGATCCCGATAGGGGCTCCAGCTCAGGGCCAGATGGATTGTATGACATTGGCAGGGTTTGCGAACGATCTAGGATTTGAACAATTCGACCATCCAGTGACCAGATCTTTTCAGCAGTATTATCCATTGATTATGATAAAACAAACAGGAACAATCTTTACTCACGTGAATTCTCCCGTCCGCGGACCCTGAATAAATGTATTGGCCTCCTGTGGTTTCTATAGGACTGAAGTTGCATCTTATAAGGGTGCGCAAGACGGCGTGTCCTCGATAGGTCATGACACTACAGTCATTTGGGTGCGCGGAATATATCGGCTTCGGGAAATGACCGTATCTTTGTGCATACGTTAGTAAGGAGCACGCCATGTGCGCATAAGCCCTACCGATAATCGTAACTGTGACATCTATAATCTCTATGTGCAAACGAATCAAAGTCGTCGCTGCTGCACATCTTGCGGAGATCCCACAACCGAAGTGCCTGATCCTTGCCATTCGAGATGACATATCTCCCGTCCCCTTTGGCGGAGACGTTTGTGATCCCCTCAGTGTGGCCAACGAGCACTCCTGATGGTCTTTGCGATCCTCTTAGTGACCGTCTATCCCTGCCACGGTCCACAATCAATCAACAAATTGGAGGTGAAGAGAAAAGTAAGTTATTACCAGACTTTGAGGAAGGTATCATCCGACGCGCTGATCAAAACGTTTCCTGATGCAGTATCAGCCCAACAACAACTGTTAACATCATCCGAGTGTGCCATAATCTTGACTGTTCTGCGATTAGCCAAGAGGTCATACACTAGATGATGCGTGAGCAATCCTAGCGGGTACGGGGGTAGGTCTCCTACCAAAAATATGGCCACTTCCACCTGCAATTACTTCGTTACCGTCAGCAGAAAACTTACAGCTCCAAATACCAAAGGAATCCTCGTCGTAGACACCCCACAAGGACCGAGCTTGGCGGCGGCCCTGATCAGTGAAGCGGATAGGTGTCTGTACTGTGGATGAATCTAAGGTGTTTGTCATATACACTGTGGGTGACTGTCACATGGCGCTAAGTGCGCGAAACGCAATTGGCGAAGAGTGAGCGACTCACAATAGATGAATAGATTATCCTGAGTTGTATAATTGAGCATTTCAGCTTTCGCCCTGCAAGTAGAACCTTGCCTTTCGTTATCAGGACTTAGATGAGAATCGGTGATAGTCCATCTGCCTGTGTGCCCCTGAATGGTCTTCAAAATTTTGAGGGTCGACTCGTGATCACGATCAGGATTGTCAAAGAACGATGTTCCGTGCCGTGGGTTTCGCTGGGGTTTGGAGTCCTTGGCCGGTGGGGATGTCATGTCATACACATGAAGACGGAAATCTGTTGAGCTTAAGCTCAGGAAACACTCGAAGGCGGGTCAGGCCACTGACTAACCTTGACAACACGTATAGTAAAAGGATGAGTCTATCCAGTGAAGATGTGAGGCGCCGCATTAGGGATACCATACAGTGACTTAGTCACCTTTGGAAAATTGTCCAACGTAAAGGTTGGCGCCATTGGAGGCGACAGCAGTCCCGTTGGAATTGGGTATAAGCTCCTAGGGTTGTATAAGTACAATGACAAGTGCTAAAGCTAGACGGAGCGTACGCTGGTTAGCTCCTCCCTTGACGAGGTGCCTCCAGGCTTGCAGGACCGGTCTAGGAGTAAGCGAGAGATATTCCTACTGCCCTTCTTGGACCTGAGTTTGTTGGCCACATGGCCAAATTCACCGCTCATGAGCAACTCGACGCCCCTCTTCTGAGGTTCGGTGTGGGGAGCGAACCATTGTCTGTTCCGATGTGAACTGACTGGATATTCGTCGTCGTCGTCGTCGCCGTCTACATCGTCGTCTTCTTCATCTCTGTCTCCCCTCGAGGAGCCAGTTCGCAGCAAACGTACCAGGTCGCCATAGGTGATAGAACGCCCTTCGTTGTTATTTGTATTAGGGCTAGTCCCCCTTTCGGTCGCGCTGCCAGGCTGCAACTGCTGAAGGTCAAACAATGCTAGCAGACGAGATGTGAGAGGCGTTCGGCTGGAGAGACAGGCAACGAGGCACTTACAATGCAGAATCTGAGCGATCGCGGTGCTGCCCGAATCTGCTGAGTGAGCGGGAATATCATCTTGACCAATTTCGAGCTCAAGGATATTATCGTCGCCGTCGAGGTAAGCGTCGAGGCCGTCGAAAGCCTCGTCGTCGTCGTCGTCGTCATCGGGCATGCCAATATCGAACTCGTATTCAGGCATGGGGAAAAAGACTTGGGAAGGGGCGAATGGTTGGATATCTATAAGCACGGCCGCACCGTGTTCCGACACCATCTCTCTCACGTGGCGCCATTGCAGTTATCGAGCCGAGTCTCTCCCAATTGAATGGAGACAGATTTGAATGGAAAATAACCGAGAATGGCCTGATCTCCAGTCTCTCTGAACCGATGCTGCGTGAACATCCACTACTAGTACTACCAGGGGTAGAGCAAACAACGTTGCGGAGCGGAGGACGAGTCCAGGGTCCTGCATTAAGACATACCAGTGAGATGAGCAACTGCTCGTTCGCTCTGCAGGAACTGATTTGATCATGAAATGTTTCGCACTCGCAAACTGGATGACACGCTGAGGAAACCCAGTCGATGTTACAATGCACATTGTTTTGCAACTCCGCGTTCTGCATAGCAGTCGCTCACACCGACAACAACTCTCTAGTGACCGACAGCAAACTACCGCACACGATGACGGTCCCCATAACCATCACTGCGGATGAAGTCAACTGCCTCATACACGCCTATTTTCAAGATTCCGGTATGCTACCTGCAACCGCTCTCCCTCCTTGTCTAACTTCAATTCAGGCTTTCAACACTCTGCTTTCTCGCTACGTATGGAGGGCCGGTTGGATCACTCCCATCATATCAAGAAACATATCCCCCGTGGTGAGCTGGTAGAACGCCTGAGCAAGGCACTTTTGTACGCCGAAGTCGAGGCACACTGGAAAGGTGATTCGTTCGCGAAGAACTGCAAGAGTAGTTTCTCTCTGCTGGAGCGTCATGTGTGCTCCATTGACCCGAATGCAACGACGCTGCTAGCTCCACAACAACCCGGAGAATCTAGCTCAGCCATGCTAGCCGGTGAGACTGGCATCAAACGAAAGTCAATTACACCTTCCACAGAGGATGGACGTGCCGAAAAGCGTGCCAGAAGGGAGGCTGAAGACAATCATGCGGCGACGACTGTTGACGGTACGCCAATTACGTCTAACAGTTGCACCACAATATGACTTGTATCTGTAGGACCTGCCAGCATTGCCCTGAAGGAAGCGAAATTGTCTGATTTACAGCAACCACCCTTAGAGAATCCGGTGAAGAAACCGAAGACGAAACGTCTGGACGCAGTCAGATTACTGCAAGCACACAAGGCTGAGGTGAGTCTCCCACAAGTCAATGACAACTCACAGTGATGGGGCTTCTAGGTTTTCGTGGTTGCTTGGAGCCCAACTACAGCGGGCCAGCTGGTATCAGGGTATGCGCTGAACAGATCAATCTATTCCGACGTTGATTTGACTCATAACGCGTCAGATCACGCGATGCCACGGTCAACTATTGGAATGTTCCGTTCGGTTCATATGACGATTCCCCGACCTCCCCTCCGCGGCCTACATTAACATTATCCAACCTTGCTGCCTCTTCCCAAGCTGACTTGACATCCATTGACTGGAACCCTGATGGTTCGCTAGTTGCGATAGGATCGTATGACGCAATACTTCGAATCTGTACCTCTGCAGGAAAGGCATATCTCACAGACGACCACCATAAGGTTAGGCGAAAGCCACGTTTTCACAGTGGGTCGTACTGATACCTAGAAGGGTCCCATTTTCGCTGCCAAGTTCTCTCCTTCAGGACAATGGATAGCTACTGCAAGCTTGGACAGCACGTCATGCGTGTGGGACGTAAAAAACAAGAGACTACATCGACAATATCGAAATCACGAAGGTAACGTGTTGTTGGGTTCACCAGGAGGAACTCACCTTATAAGGCGTGTCAGAAGCTTGTTGTCTGGATGTTGACTGGATTGACGACTCTACTTTTGCGAGTGCCGGGAGTGATCGTGTGGTTCACATCGTTTCCTTGAACGGAACCAAACCCATTCAAACTCTAAGGTATGTTGGTCGACTGAAACATGCGTTATTGGACTTTATGCTGGAGTAGAGGACACGAAGGGGAATTAAATATGCTCAAATGCAACCCAACACGCACACGCCTGGCTACATGCTCCGATGACACGACCGCCCGGATATGGAATATTGAACACTTGCACTCGGAAAAGTCGATATCTACTCTCGCCGTTCTAAAGGGCCACAAACGATGTCTGACTTCCGTTAAGTGGTGTCCGAATACCCAGACAGGGGAGCACGAACTGGTAGCAACGTAAGCCGCTCGAGCCGGATGCAATGTGTATGATCTCACTATGCGACAGGGCATCGTTCGATTTTACAGCCCGGTTGTGGGATTCAGTGACGGGGGACTGCTTGAAAGTCTTCACGGACCACACCAAGTATGTGTTTGCCCTGTCATTTAGCCCAGACGGTATTCTGCTGGCCAGTGGCGGTGGGGATGGCTCATTGAATATGTACGATGTCAAGGTAGGCAGAGTTCAGCCACTCGAAGCGAATGACAGGGCTGATTGTTAGTGGAGACGCGAGAACGGACTTGGACTTGGTCGTGCGGAGAGAAAACGGGTATTTTCGAGATTGACTGGAAGAGATGGGGAGAAAAGAGCCTGATTGCGCTGGCGATGGAGCACAAGGTGGTCGGCATTGTCGAACCAGCGACGTTACCCCAGCTGTAGAGTTGAGATGTTTATTTCTTTTATTATTTATGTAATGACCCGGCCTGATGACGTAGACGACTGCTTGTCTGATCAGCGAATGCTGACTAATTACCCTCCTTGACATACACCACCATGTTGTCCCTTGGATTCTCCTGCGCCCTCAAGCCAACCTTGCCCCGCAGCGCACTACAGACCGCCGTGCGCTCAAGAGTTCAGCCATTCTCGACCAATTCTAGCGCACGCTTTGGCACCTTCAAGAATGTCGTCCAGAAACATCCTACCACACTCTCTCCACTTTCCCTGTACAGGTTCTCCCGCACCATGATAACAGACGCGCAGACCGTCACGCAGACTTCCTCACAAGAGGCCTGGAAAAAGTTTGCAATCACAGCCGTGCGTGACACTAGTTTACACCTCCGTCTGTTGATTCAAGTCTGTAGGCCGCCGTGGCAGGTACTGTCGTTGTTGCAGAAGGTTTCTTGAACAGAGACACTCGTGACTCGCTGACTGCCGCCGAGCAATCCTATCTACATGATAGCTTCAAGTACACTGGGGGTGGCCTTGTTCTTACGGCATTAGCTGCTCGAAGCATGTTCAGGTCTGGGGTTGCTTTCAGAATCATGTCAGCGAATCCATGTATGTACTCTTGCTTCCGGTCTCTCTCGATATTAATCAGTGTCACCGTACCTTTACAGGGCTTGTACTCGGTGTGAGTCTTGTCGGGAGCATCGGCTCTATGATGGGAGTCTATTATACCCCTCCGGAAAGAACCGTGCAGAAGCACCTCTTCTGGCTGGCAAGTCGCTGGCATTTGACCCAAATAACGTGTATTGTCTAACTCTCCGTAGGGGTTCAACGCATGTCAAGCAGCAACACTAAGCCCATTGTTTTTCCTTAGTCCAGCCATCCTGTCCCGTGCTGCGCTATACACGTGCGGGGTCGTTGGTTCTCTGTCTTACGTCGGCGCCACTGCAAAGTATGTCTGTATGCTATTCCCTTGACGTAGCATCTACATATTGGACAGGAATGACAAGTATCTGTATATGGGTGGTCCACTTCTCGCTGGTGTCACCGTCGTAGCCCTCTCCTCAGTGGCTCCGATGGCCCTCCCGCTTGGTATGCGTGGGCTAGCTATCGCCGAGTCGATCTCTCTTTATGGCGGTTTAGCCGTATTTGGTGGATTTGTGCTTTATGAGTGGGCATCTACCCAACCTTACGCCACACATCTGTCCCTGACATTTTTGTTCAAGTACTCAAAAGATTCTGCAACATGCACGTATGGCAGAAATGGGTGCCATTCCCAGAGACCCCATGAAGGAGGCGATTGCTTTGGAGCTTGACATGATTAACATCTTGTAAGTGTGATAACAGTCAGCTCGAATGCACGCTGACACTGCCCTAGCGTCCGTCTCGTTCAGATCCTCATGATGCGCTCCAACAACAGGAAGTAATTTACATGATATTAGCACGTGGCATGTCCTGAATCGACTTCAGTTGGTCTTTTTCACTCGTTACTTGGTAGTTCAAGTTGTTCCGATGTAATATAGTGTGATTACGAGATGCCTTTGCCCAGGTCTTGTAGGACGCCAACAAAACTTCCAGGATCAATGATTTCTGTACCACCATAAGTGAGGCGCTTTCCAGTCTTGGCTGCCCACTCTTCGAGATTTCCATACTCGACGTAACTTGCGCCTCCCACGACGAACACCATACCATCTGTGAATGCCATACGTCTTGCTCTGCCCGCACTTGATGCACTACCGACTCCGGGTCCACCGCCAGTCCCAGAGACACCCGATCCCTGGGCATGCCGAGGTGCACGGGGATCCAGGAACAAATATTCGTCAGTCTCTTGCAAAGACTGGTTCGATGCAGCTGATGAATCCATTAGTGCCTCGGCCAGTCGCGTCACTGGTAGTAGTTTGTTTGCCGGCAGGAAATTCTTTACGCCTGAAATTAGGTTTTCCAAGCCACCTTCTTTCAGACGGTCGGTGAGCTAGAAACAAATAACTCGTCAACTGGCAAGGAGAGAGCTCCTCAAAGAATACGAACCTTATTTCCAAGAGCCGTGAAACCTCTGAATAGTTCTGCTTGACCACCGAGGACTGGTGTGGATGTCCCACCGACGGCGGCGGAAACAGTCATACGTGAGATTTCCCTTGTCCGTCGAACATACTCGAACGCTCCCGTATCTACACCTGCACTCTTCAGCTCTTTCTCCAGCTCTGCAATATCGTCTTTGGAAATTGCATTATCAGGTGAAGAGAGGTAGAACACTAGGACAAGACGGAGCTTGTCCTCGGGGTCAAAAGCTCCGTCCTGCCGAGGGGCACGAAGCGTCTCTAGAATCGACGACACTGTCTAGTAACTCGGACCGTGAGGCTACGTCATTGAGCGACGGCCTGGACCACTTACTTGCTTATTGACCGCCTCTTCGGTACTGAACAGTTCATCAAGACCTCTTTTCTTGATTTGCTCGAGCAGTGCCGTGGCGATATTCATGTGCGTGTCAAGCGTCGCCTTACGAGCAGTGAGTTCGGGAAGCTGTGTTATAGCGGTCTTCAAGTGTGCTGCATTCGACGAAAGGTCACTGTGTGGTGTCAACTGTATCCTTTTACACATTGACCGCAACACCAACTCACAGCTGCGAAATATCATTGACATCACTCACACCCGTCGATCGTGTAATTTCTGCGGCGTCTTGCTTATACTTGTTCAATTCGGTATCGATGTCCTCGGCAACTTGAGGGAACGGATTCGCAGCATTTTTTGCCCAGAAAAAGTCCTTTGAATCGAGATCGTAGGATCGTTTTTGTGGGCTGGCGACAACAACGCGATTAAGCTTGATCTCGAGACAATCCGATACAAGGGCTTGGTATGTCCAGCCATGTGAGACCATGGAAACAAGGTCCACATTCCTGTCTAGGATGAGCAGCACTTAAGGTCATCAATCAGGACGAGAATAAGAAGATGTGTAAAGAAATCGCACGTGGCCTTTGCAGATTGGACAATCCAGAGGAATCCTGTGAGAAGAGCGAGGTGGTCGTTCCATGGGCGCGTGAGGCAGAAAGTAACGCGTCTCGGATCTTAACGTCGAGTTTCTTTGCCACCATTTCTGCTGCATTGCCCTTGGGAGCACGGATGATTGGGACATGTCCTGTGGATCGATTAGTTCTGGTGGGCCGTTTGGCAACTGCTGGGATCGTACCCGCGGTCACAATGGCACTAAAGATTCCACCGGCGACACGTTCAATCTCATCCTCGATCTGTTGTTCAGTTGACGACGGGGAATTGAGAAGCTTGTACGAGTAATACAGTCTGTGTTGAGATGGACCCGCTTGGGACGCTGGAGACGGCAATGGGGATAGCAAAGAGAATAAAGATGGTGATGGTGCGATAAACGATAGATACTGGTCGACGACCTGATAGAGGTCCGTTAATGTGAAACCCGCCCCTACAAAGAACGGCGAGCAGACCAACCTGTTCCACCAACTCTCCTGTACCAGAAGTAGCGACCGAAGCTGCAAGCTCCTCAAGAAGTGCCCGAGGTAGTGGCTCGACAAAATTGAGGTGAAAGGATTCGTATAAACACTTGTCAAGGTCCTCCGATATTCGGCGTACATTTGCCAAGGTTGGCGTGACAAAGTAAACGGCGGGAACGTCGGGCAACGGGGGACGCAGCGAGTGTAGCTGACTGTGATGATGTGAGGACTGCGAAGAAAGACAAAATAAAGCTGCGTACACGTGCAGAGTCACGCCAGCATCGCGAAGATCTTGGACACGAAGTACTGTTGCCAGGACATCTTTCGTTTGTTGGTCCAAGACTAGCACTTTCCAGACGAGAGGGGCAGTAGATGTCGGGGCTTTGACTGTGAGCGCGGACTTGGGCTGAGTGGAGGCACCGGACGGTGCAGTTGCATCTTGAGAGATACCGAGGTTGAGTAACGCGAGCAGAGCGTCTGTCTGTGCCTGCTGCAAAGTTGAGGGGGCGATGGCCTGGCGTAGGGTGAGCAGAACGACGTCGACGGTGGGCTAAGCGACCTACATGCTTGAGCGCAGAGCTGGCCATGCTCATTGGACGAGCTTGGAACTTGAAGTCACCGGTACTACACTGACAACGTGCCGTCACGTGTCTGGATCATAGCGGACAACCATTTACAGTTTATCTCACTGCGCGGACCGAGATTCTCGTACTTGCTGCTAACCTGGTGCCGATATGTCTAGGTTGGTATTCTGACTACTGCAACAACCAATCGACTGCCACCTGCCATCCAGCTCCTTATTTAACTCCAGCAACCAGGTCCTCACATCTTGAAGAGGGTCACGTCCGTTACTGTTTGTCATATCCTGCTCTCCCCCACTTTTTTACTGGTACGCCTTGTCGCGTGCTTGCTCAGAATCCAAGCAACCCACCTCTATGCAGCGGAAGCGATCTAACATGGGTTGCGTACAAAGTGCTCCTCGTGAAGAATCGCGGCGTGTTTCTCCCAAGACAGGAAAATCATCGCTTTTGAGGCGAAAGGAAAGGCAAGAGCTCAATGGTGTTGGTAGACGGCCTCCGTCACCAGTAGTGCAAGACCCCGCCCCATGGGTAGAGGGCCACAAAACCTTCGTGCAAGCCGACACTGTATTACATGAATAGCAATCTGGCGTTTGAGCTTTGCCGGGCACGGTATTTGTGTAAATGTGAGCACTTGCGACATATTCATTTTCCTCTCGTATATAGTGATCGACCCTACCTTACAGGACTCTGCACCCGGAGGCGGTCCGCGGCAGAACATAGTATATTATACTTTCGTTATGTTCCACTTCTCGCCAAGATAACCGATTTCCCTGAACTCTTCGAGGCAAAACCCAGGGACTCACGCTGGACGGGAGATGTACCACAAGTTCAGTGCAGCCTTGGACGCGTTGCGTTTATTATCAGGATCCAAGCGCACATACACCGGCAAATTAATGATATGACATTGATCCAGTGCTTAAAAGAGGCCCAGCGCTTGCAATTATGCAATGTTACAGCGTTGAAAGATGGCGGGACTCTAATCTATTTAAGATGCACGCTCATTGAGTTCCAAATATATTGCTTCACCATATGCCCCCATCCGTCAGTTGACGTTGCACCGTCACCAAGCCGATTGATGAAGAGAATTGTGCGTGAGGTGGAACCCTGGAGCAATCCGATGGTCTTTGACTAATGACATTTTCGACTTCGTTCAAGTGTGATATCCTGAACACAAAAACTGCGAACGAGACTGCAATGCAAGTTCGCAAGCGATTGGTAACTCGGCTGTAGTTTTGAGCCCTGTGTCACGATATCATACAAACTATTATCAACCAATGGAAAGCAAGAACCAAAAGTCTCTCACCGGTTGACAAGCGGCTGAGTGGAGCAATATATTTGATGTGTTTCGGTTGACACGTGAATGATGTCACATAGTTGCTGTATCAGGCCTGCAATGCCTGGCCTTGTCCTTGTGCAGGACAGCTCACTTGGCCTATCAATGGGGTATATCCGACTCGAAGTAGGGAGAATGGAACGGGGCAGAGTCTCCCGGCCAACCATCAAGCAAGACCAAGTTTTGACACAGCCGACGCGGTGGAGTAACAGAAAGCGGTCGTTATTTAAATATTTGGTCAACTTGTGGAGCTTTGAACTTCGCCACAAGTCATGAGGCGCGCTTCAATGACAGATCCTTGGGTGTCCAGTTGTCACCATCGGTGGGCCTGCGTGGCGGAAATGAGTTCGGAGGGTTGATCTAACAGCAGCACCAGCGATGCCGGAAGTACTTACTGGCGGCGGTTGCA
>QFEM01014719.1:0-27011 GCA_003316205.1 Boletus bicolor | reverse complement strand
TGGCAATAACGTGTCTCACGCCATTTTGACACTTGGTTTCCTACCAAGTAAGGAGGTTGGACCCGACATGAGCGCACTTTTGGCCACGGAAACCGAACCAGATACACTACCCTTTTCTATCGTATTGGGAAGACCCAACATTGCGAGGGAATCGACAAGTATCCCTTCGAACAAGTTATCAATGACTGTTGGCATTCCTTTGGCAAACCTTGTTATAGATAAGGCTGTGGTCGACGGACTCCAGTATTGGGCAGATGACGTGGCTCAACTCATTGAGCGGAGTTTTGCAGCTCCAGACAGTGCAACAGAAGCTCTCCCGAGTCGCAATCCAAGCTTAATCGGAAGCCGGTACTTCACCAAGTCGCGGCGCAGTGGAACCCATAGTACCGATGAGAGTGTCACGGAAAGATCCAATTGCAACAATACCGGTGAAACCGTGGTCAAGGTCAGCGTAACGGAAGGCAAGTCCTTCGTAGGAAAAGGAGAAAAGATGTTCACAAAAATTTTGACAGCTTTATTCAGGTTTATGGTCCCTCGAAACGGTGAATCTCGTCATGCTCGACCGTTCGACATATCTGCTTTAGACGTGGACGCACTGATCGAGTTGAAACCGGAAGGCAAGGTGTGTAACATGCCATGATACTTTGATTGTTCTGACGCTGCGGGTGGATTAGGAGGAGTGTGTGGTCATTGCCGGGATTATGGACCTCTTCATTGCGGATACATCTAGTGAAGGAGACTATGTACTCCTAGTCCAGAGCCCAACTCGCAGCATTGTAAGTACCGAGTTTTGGTTTTGCACGTTTACTAAGGTGTGTGCCACAGTCGTCCGCACCCAGACCTTCGGTGAAGTCCAGGATAACGTCGCTGATAGTCCCAGAAACAACCGCCAAAGAGTCACGGATTAAGCTTTCCTTTTGGGGTTTCACAGTACATCCGCCACTTGATGGTAGCTTCGGGAATGACCTAGCTGTATTTGCTAAGGCGCCACCAGGGGTGCGTATTTGAACTTATCCCTCTACTCTAATAAATGCGGCACTCCAGGTATTCGAGTCTGTCGTACCATCTGAGTGTACTCGCCTCACAGTGGGCATCGTCGATGTGTCCGTCCATTTGCGCGCCTTGGGGTATCCTGGAGCTGCTGTGCTACACCTTGGCGAGACCGAATTTTCGACGGAATTGGTGGGGAACTCATCCGAATCCGCATTCAAATTGAATGTTTCGTCATCGCACATTTTTTTGGTGGATTCGATCCAGGACGCAATCGGATCAACTGGAACAACTCAAAGTGCTCTTGGCCGTGGTGTTGATTTTTGGAAGGTCAGTTGCAGGTTCTTCGCTGATGACTTATTTGCTGAAATGTAGGTTTAGAGCTCTGGTTATGCATTGATTGCAGAGATTTCTCATTTTCAGCTCACCTTTCGAGCAGACAATACTATCCTACCACCAAGCATCAGCGTTCGTAGATGTTTCAGGCCACGAAAGTGTTCTTAATCACATATCCATAGATTATCATCGAACGGATCGGCCTCCGAATACGCCTTTGCGCAGACACTATCAGCGCTCTCACAGGTTTGATAACCAACATGATGCGTACGCTGAGAGATGACGCAGACGTTCGGTACGTCGTTCCCAAATAGCAAATGGCCTGAAACATTGAACCGAAATCTATCCCAAGTCTTTCTCGCGTGACTCCAAGAACACCGAACGCCATCATTGGTGACCGGGGACACGATATGACTGGTATCGGCGCTTCGTTGAAACCGTTACTGTGTAGCTAAATTCCGGCGTATAGCTTCTTTGGATGAACACGCCTTCAGGCTCATCCCCGAAGTTGGGAGTACAGCGGACATGATATCTGATGACTTGCCTGCTAACCAGGACTATTTGGACGCGTCTTTTGGAACTGCTGCGGGTCTCCGAGAACTCAGGGATGATGACCTCGAAGATTTTGACATGGAAGAACAGACCGGTCGCAACACCCCTGTGATGGGTCAGCTCGGTATCGTATCGAATGTTGGCGGCGAAACAGTCCGCATCATGAAACCTTTCTCTTTCATTGAACACTACTTCGATACAATTTGCCCTGATACAAGCCGGGACCCAGACAGGTAAGAGATCGATGACAATATATGTATTTCAGTTGACTTCCATGTAGTCGCAGCGACACTACCATACGGATACGGATCCATGATTCAGACATAATGCTCTTCTTACATGACGGATTCGATTGGCCTCGCACACGCAAAATCATCGAGAAGGAGGTCAAGGAGATGCGCAAGAAGCTCGCACGTATACGTCAATTAGTTGCAACAGGACAGACACAGGAGCCTATAGACGAGGCGACCAGCGCGACGCTCTTCAATTCATTCCATATTGGACTTGAACGAGATCTGGAAAGTATGGATCAAGACACTCTCATTGCCGCAATTGATGACCAACTTGATGATTCTGCTGAAACTGGGACCGAGAGTTCTTGGCAGTCCCTCCATCCCGCTTCCCCGGATCGACCGCGGGTTGTGTCGACGCGCGTCCATGGAAGGCGTCTCACCCGATCCAAAAGTCCTTCGATTGAGATTCGATTGGAAGGTCTGAACGCAGAGATCGACAATTACCGCCCCGGCGAAACTTTGGTATCACGCACGCTGATCTTGGTCAGGGATCTTGAGATTCTTGATCATATCAAGACATCAACTTGGAAGAAGTTCCTCACTGACATGCGATCGGATTCGCGAGGGAACGTCAGGGAGACTGAATCCAATATGGCACGAGTGGAGTTGTTGAGTGTGCATCCTTCTCCATCGCATGCCGCAGAAGAGGCACGACTCCGCGTAAGCTTTGAGTCTTCATCGAGAACTTGTTGCTGAATGGTTGACCTCATCCTAGGCGAAAATCCTGCCTTTACGACTGTATGTTGATCAGGATGCCCTCGACTTCTTCAAGAAATTCTTCGCCTTTCAAGATCCAGATAGCCCTTCAGCGCCGGAGGATAGGGAGAAGAAAGAGGAGGTTTACTTTCGTAAGCTGTTTCCCTACATCCGTACCATGCCCACTCATAGTTTTGGATGCAGAACACGCCGAAGTTTTTCCTGTGGACATCAAGCTAGACTACAAGCCTCGACGCGTTGACTACAGAGCGTTGCGAGACGGCAGAACGATAGAGCTGATGAACTTTTTCCATTTCGATGGAGCGGAGATGACATTGCGACATTTGACTCTACACGGTGTGCGTTCGCTCTAAGTAAGGACGATAACCATCTAACATGCAGCTAGATCACCGGCTGGCCACGTTTCTTCGACACCTTAAACGACCTCTGGACTCCAGATGTAAAGGCCACGCAGCTCGTCGATGTCATTTCTGGTGTAGCTCCGATTCGGTCTGTAGTCAATGTCGGCTCGGGGGTCGCAGACCTCGTCCTACTTCCTATTGCACAATACAAGAAGGATGGACGCTTAGTTCGAGGGGTACAGAAAGGTACCAAGGCATTCGTCCAGTCCACCGCCATGGAGGCTATCAAGCTTGGTGCTCGCCTGGCCACTGGTACGCAGGTAATCCTGGAGCAAGCTGAGAACGTATTAGGTGGTCAGTTCAAAGACCCCATCACTGCTGAGGCCCTTCAAATACCATATGAAAACGACTGTACGGAAGGCTCTGACGAAGACCTGATTAGTCGTTACGCCGCTCAACCCGCTGGCCTCAAAGAAGGAGTACAGTCGGCTTACCGGAGTTTGCAAAGAAATTTGCACTCTGCTGCTCAGACTATACTTGCGGTACCCATGGAAGTGTACGAGAGATCCGGAAACGAGGTGAGTCTCAGGAAACGGGTTCGAGATAGAGACTCACATCAATCTACTCATATTCGCGTGCAGGGAGCGGTCAGAGCTGTTGTACGCGCAGTTCCAATTGCCGTTTTGAAACCCATGATCGGTGCCTCTGAGGCAGTCAGCAAGACCCTTATGGGACTTCATAATACCTTAGACCCCAACATCAGACTCGAGAATGAAGCCAAGTACAAACACCCTTAACCCCCGTTGACTCATAACTTTGTACCATATAGCATCAGTTCATCATGTACATTAAACATTGCTTTGTGTCGACAACTATTTGCGTTAAAGAAGATAGACTCAGCTCTCGCTCTTCGATCACTGCGGTGGAATCAACAACTTAGTCTGCTATCAAGATTATGATGACAATTACACATGTGAATCCTTCAGTGTCTTGGTGTAACAACCACATACCCATCATCGAGTGGGCATGTAATATAGGCCTCCGACAACAGTGTTTGGATGGCAAGACTGAAGATAATACTTGACTGTCAGCATCTTCAGTAATATAGTTGAACTTACTTGAATTGAAGTTCTGTGCATTCATATGATGCTTGAATTGCTTGTGCCAACTCTGCAATCAAAACACAATGATTTCTGTGGTGGCACATATACTTCATGATAGCCCTTTCAAGTGGCTTGAGGGTAGCATAGAGTTGATGTTTCTGTGGTGAAAATATATTTGGAAGGACTGAATGAGGAGCTGGAATGGCATTGGTGATGTGGTGTTGAATACTGATATCATCTTGATAGACTTGGCCATCATCTACAGGAATGTAGATCTCCATGTCCTCATTGGACCCAAAGTCCTTGTCAGAGTCAGAGTCATATGGCTAACCCAAATACACAAGCAGCCTTCTTTCACTAAAAATGACTAACTCACCTGAATGTATTGCTGAATGAGCATGTTGCTGTGGATCACATTCAAAGTGTGATGCATGACCTGATGGTAGCCATGGACTGGATGAATAGAGGTGATGGAAAGCCTAGGCTTGTTTAAGTTCTCCTTTCTTGGAGTACCTACAACCTCAACATAGGTATGCTCACTTCAGGAATATGATGATTATTGATATACAAGGATGATGTGATAATGGACTTACAGAGCTTTGCATTGAGTTGTTTCCTCCTCTTCTGCCTCTGGAGACCCAAGTTGGAGAGTTACACTATTGAGGTCTTTGTAAGCATGTATCCTCCCTGTCCCATCTTCAAGAGTGTAGGATGCTCTTGCTGGGTTTATCTCTACACTTGTTACATGAGCAACAAATGTAACCTGTGCAATGCAATCCAAAAGTTAGCCCTCAATCCTTGGAAACATATGTACCCACAGCAGCAAAACCTCTTCCCTCAATTACCAAAGACTTGTCATCAAAGAAAGGTGAGGATTCTGCTTGAAGCACTTGGAAGATTGTCACGGGACGAAGAATTTTTTTCCAGGCATCATTCTTCGGTGGAACCCAAGGAACCATGACAATAGACTCATCATTGAGTTGTGGATCAGACATCATCAATGGAATGTGGTTACAGGATGGAAGAAAAGGTGTTGTTTGGGCCAACTTTTACCGATGTTATGTAATCGCAGTTCATCCGGTCTTGTCGCTTGACTCAAGCCCTAGCGCTGTCAAGCCAGTTTTCGATTGTGTTCTTCATACTCAGTCAAATCATAGACCACGCTGCGAATAGCCATTATTACAACAGAATACCATACAGCATCAATGGTCCTAGCATGTGTACCTCATCAACACAGCAGGAAGTGTGATTCATCAGCAGCAGAATACACGATTCCATCATCCGTCAGCTTGTCGAGAGCATCACTGAATGGCTGGATTAAGCATGGGTGGATGATACAACATAACCACATACCTTATTGTCACGGCATCTCCTCCCACCGCGCGGGCGATAGCACTGACATGAATGCCCTCTGCATTGCTCGGCTGAGCTTGAATGAAGGTAATTATAGAGTGATGCAATTTTGGCAAGTGTGAAAACTGGTCGCTAGAGGAGCTTGTTGGTTGAGCTGAATATGCCGCGCCTAAACCAGCCCCGTTCTGCCGCGGTGTTCCTTCTTGAAGATTTTGTCCAGGTCTCGGTGGCTATGGTAAATTAAAGTTGAGTTGATATGGCAAGTATCGGACTTACTGGACCACGCTCCCATATCATGGTGACAGTCATAGCTTCTAGAAGGTGGAAGTAAATCTCGGCAGGTGAATCAATCGGCCTTATAAAATTGGTGTTGATGTATTTTTTGTTCCCGAACGTCTTCAGACTCCCCAAAACCCGCACATATGCACCCTCGCTACAAGAGTTAACAACTAGTCGTAAAGGCGACAGCAGAAGTCAACTCACACAATGCCATTCTTCTCTAACTCGTCCTCCATAGAGGAGTCGGTCCAGTGACGAGCTTCGATTCGACCTGAGCCATCATCGAGCATATATTGACTATTCGTTGCCTGTGCTTGTACTGAAACAATATACGCGACAATGGTGACCTGGACAGTGAGGTTAATAGGCAACGCATCCAAAAATGATGTCTTTTTACTTGTCCAATCTCTTGGTCGTCGAGAACCCAGTCAGCGTCCGTGTGTGCTTGACTGGCTTGAATGAGTTGGTAGATCGTCATAGGGCGGAGTGAATGGGCAGTTTCACTTTTCTGAACGTCGAAGTGGATGAAAATAGGCTATAAGGGCGAGAAAGACCAACATACACGAGCGAAACCTCCGGGGCTACCACCTGCGCTGCCGTACGGTGAACCTGTTGTCATGTAGCCACCCCCCGCTGTTCCACCATAGTAATTATTGTCGTTGACTGTGTGGTTTGAATGAGTACTAAATCGAATTTCGGTTTCTGCGTTGACCCACATTGGCTCATTGCGGTGTACGATGATGGTGGGAGGTTTGTTTCAAATATTGGCCACTACCGCGCGACGCGTTATGACGCGAAGCGTCACGGCATCATGTCACGTCACGTAGAGCGCCACAGTACTTTGCTTTTTTGTGCCCCACACTGATAGAAAGCAGTATTAGATTAGGTACATGTCGCATCTACAGAAATGAGTGGGGCTATCAGATAACGCATGCAGCGATGTTCTAAGGAGCCTTATGACTGCCCGTGCGCAGCGTTAAGCTTCGCCATTCCCTTCCCAACCCCTTCAAGCACCTTTTTCCGTGAGTCAGTCACGCTCTTGGCAACATTCAAGACAAAGTCATGGGTGATCTAAAGTCCCACAGGGAACCTTGTCAAAAACTAGAATATCTCCCGAAGAAAGGAATGATAAACCTGTTCAATAGTCACAGCTGTGCAGGCCTGCACATATGCTCGACGGTGCTCAGGAGAGCTTTGGACCTCTCCAACCTTGATCAACGCTGCTGACATTTCCTTCAACACACAACTAGCTTTCGACCGAACATCCTTGAACTGTGAGACAAGCTGCCGTGTATCCGTCCATTAGTAGACACAATCAACGGACTTTCGTGTTACAACTGACATTACCAAGTTTGTGAATTTTAACCACGGCGGGGGATTTGAAGCGCATCGTTTCAATTGTAAAGAGAATAAATGCCTAGATGAAACACATTAGCTGGAGATACAGGGACGGCGGCTAAGCAATCAATTACCTCCTGCATGATTGTGGTAACGTGCAACAACTCCGATAGTGAGCATTTCGACTCTAGCAAGTGCCTGAAACGAGAGAGCATGGCATCGAAGAACACAGTAAGTAGGCCTGGCGCTTCCTTGATAGGCGGTGCCTCATCATCCTTCTTGGGATGACCATTCGCATCACCATTGCGAGCATGGAGGTCAACGCCACGCAATGGGAATCCGGTCTTCAGTTCTGTTTGTCTGGAGGCCTCCGCCAATACTACCGCCGGTGGGGGGCGAACATGGTTGTGATGAGGTTCAAGCCAGTCACCAAGGGCAGTGGCCCAGTCGAGCAGTTGGGCCTCTTCGGAGGTCAACTGAAGACAACATCAACAATGTATGAAGACCTGAGCAGAGGCACTATTACCTCTGCGGTTTCTTCTGCTCTCCTCATCGCGAGTCGCTCTCGCAGGGGTAACTGCACCTCGGGATCTGAGCTCTTTTTCGGCCGATCACCTACGAGCAATTTCTCTTCGACAATATCATCCAAGTCACTAGCGTGTTGGAATGCGCGGATATAGATCTTCAGAAAACACCACAACCACCCTTGCTGAAAAAAATATACTTAGATAATGAGGCACCATACAACCACTGTGACTCACGCCAGTTGATGTCCCAAACAGCAAACTCTGGTCATTAAAAGTTGGTTTACAATGGGGTTGATAGTTGGGAATGATGACGAAATCGCGATTGTCGTGGTGAGCTATGTAACCAATTTTGTTAGAATGAAACCATGAAAAAATGTAGAGAACACACCGCGATCAAACATGAATTTGAGCTCGATGAGTTCCATATCTATGATATCCGTGTTCAATGGTTCGTGGGTGAGACGCATGCGGACGTGTTCCAATTTAATGACGTCCCTCTGGAGGGAATTCTCCAGTCTGTCCTCGAAATCGATGAAATCCGGAATTTGAGTATACTTCTCCGCAGTGAACGAACGAACAATGAAGTCTGAGGTCTAGACTGACTTAGGACAAGAGGATCCCAGCTTGACCGGGAGACGAACCTCTTGAGAGCTTGCCAGGTATATCTGACTGGACTCTAAGCATTCCGAAGGGTATGTCAGGTCCCCAGTGGCAGCAAGCGAAAACGTCGAAGCGCGAGTAAGAATAAGATGGGACAGAGTGTCGTTCTGAACTTGCTTGATATTCATCTGGCGATAGTGTTCCAGGGCAAGTGATGGTGCACCTCATTCAAAGGGTTAGTGACCCAACAATCGCAAACCCCAACACACGCACCCAAAATGCGATATATCCGAACAAGCATTATGCGCATCTGAAATGACATACGACTCTTAGTCAACCCGTATTCTAAGACTGTGGCTGCCTGGTAGAGAGCCTCTTCCGAATGGTTGAGTGCCCAGACCATCACAAGAGCATTCGCAGCCAGAAGGATCAGGTCATCGGCGGGCTGTAGCTCAGTGATTGGGAGGTCTCTGCCAAGTGCGAGGCCTTCCAGGTATTCTTCGAGGTACTTCAACCCACGAGCAGTCTCAGTCTCGACCGTGATTTCTGAATCCAGGAGCATGTAGCGCTCGAGTTTCCGTACGTTAATCAGTCGTTGAAGGTCACACACGGAGGCCTGAGTTGAAGCTGCGAATTGAAAAAAGGACTTGTCACTGCGTAATTGCGGATGGTGCTTACGAAGGATGGTTGGTGGTGTGCAAGGAACGCTTTCCACCGGTCAGGCGACGTAGTTTCCGAATCAAGAAAACAGATCAAGTCCTCAAAGCAACATGCTTTGTCACCAAACTCAGTGAAGTAGTTCTCCATCAAACCAACAACCACGTTGTCATCTGAGGTCAAGTTTCAGCGTTTGCAAGGTCGGCGAAGTCCTCTATAACAGAAAACTAACCAGACAAGCCAGATTTATGGGCGCGATGTTCTAATTCAAGAAGAGCTAGAGGGGCAGCCCGGTTCTTTACACCATCCTTCTTCGCGACCTCTGCAAGAAATGCGCGAGCCTTGGAAACATTCACCAGACATTCATTTTTGCTCTCTTCCGGGATTCCTCCTTTTCGCTGAGTCGAGACTGGAACGAGAGTCGAGTCGAGAACAGACAAAAATTCTAGCCAGTTGTGGTCTCTAAATGGATAATCAGCTCTGAAGTACCACAAAATCCACATCACAAGCATGGAGTTAGACGGACCCATTCGAAATTTTCTGTTGTGCATGCTCGCCTTCTTCCCTGAAAAGACCTCTGCCTCGCCAGATCTCCCGACGGGTCTGATCGCATGCGAGACTAGTTGAGCAGATCGTCTTCCCAATATCACTTTCTAAAAGCGTGTTCGCTTCGTCATACAACTCCAGCTCCTTCAGGATGCTGATGTGCATGTGAAACCGATCCGCAGTCAAATAGGATGGGGTCGGCGATGAAGTGACCAGCCTATGAGCAAGCTTGTAGAGTAACGTCTTCATGCTTGGGGTTGTTGTCGGATCACTAGCCTGAGAATGGGCGATGTAAGCTTGTGACTGATTATGCGGATGAGACGGACCTGGAGGATTGCCCCCATCACGCTCCAATACAGGTATCGATCCTCTTGGAATTGTTTGTGCATTCTTGTAGAAACCTATGATGACGCATACCACAGATGTCAGGCCAATATGGGCAAGCTTCGAGAGATATACCTGTTGTGCAGATTTCCAATTCGCGGTGCGCACGTGTGCAAAGAAGGTCTGAGCACCGTATTCTTCGTTCAGAGGTTGTTGCTTGTAGGCCTCATCAAACATGTTGACCATGTCGGTGACTAAAACGTGATGTAGGTCCTTGAAACTGGTAAGGGGTCAAAGACGTACTCCTTCCGAGACCCTTTAGGACATGCATCATGGCAGAAATAGTCGCGTCGTCCAGGGGTTTGACAGCGAGCACCTCATCACACAATGCGAGAGATTCTTCTACTTTTTGAGAGCGCACGAGTGCAAGGGCCTTGAGAGACTATTTACGAAGATACGTAAATTGAAAGCTGTCACGGTGCTACATCAAAACATGCCTTGACTAGTAGGTTGTTGGGATACTTCTTGAGCAGCTTGTTGCAAGAAACTATTGCCGATTTGTTCGAGCCTGTGTCGAGTGCCTCTACGATCGAAGTAGTTGGCTAGTGAGCATCAGTTTGCCAAAGACACGCCGAGCTTGAGACCAACCATAGATGGGACGAATCTGGCGCTCGAGGGTCACTACAGTAGACATTGTCGTGTCGGAGACAAGTTGGACTAAAACGGGTAAAGGACTCGAGATGGAGTTGTATCTGCGAGAGCACGCGGGGTACACGAATTTTTAACAGCAAAATCTTCAACTAACCGAGGTTCCGTTATACGGCATTTTTCGGCGGTGATTGACGGACATTGTTTTTTTTTTTTTGGACTGCACCGTTGGATAATAACACACACGTTCACGCTGTGGCAGCTCGCAATACACGAAATGTCGCCGCAGGTGTTACTTTCACGGTTGGCCATCTTGTCAATACAAAATTTCCTTCAACTCACTGACTCTTTGATAGTGGGGTCGACCCTCTGTTGGGTGTGTTCACGGGGTGCTTCGCTTACTACCTCTACGAGACGAATCCTCGCACGGCGCTGCCTCCTGATCAACGATTGGGTACTCTTCTCCAGTGGAAGTGGACCAAGTGGCAACGGGAAAGAGAGGGTGAAAAACCACCGCGCAGAGAAGCAATTTGATCCTGAGTCGTTTGAATCTCGCGAAGCAGAATGGACCAAACAATGTTACAGTGGAGAAATAAACTACATATGGTCCAATTGCGTTTGAACTGATATTATTATGAATGTAACCCTCCGACGAGACGAGATGTTGGTCCGTGCGCAGGTGCGAAAGGTATATAAGCGATGGGCAGACGAAAGAAAAACCTCATACTTACCTTGATGGCGCACGCCCCTTCATGTAACTGGGTATGCGGGTGGTGGGGACCTTCCATAGCACGGCGACCTTGTCCACACAGAGGGTAACTGCGGCTTGTATGCGCTTCGGCTCATGCACTGTCTCAATATTTTCCTGTTCTGCCATGGCCACTCTGGCTGGGCAGGCCATTTTTTTTGCTCCCAAATTGTGCTAACCCTAACCCTATACACAAACATTTTTGAAATGACACATTCCGTTATGTTATGACGAATCTGCCAAAATTTACTTCAATATCACCTGCAGAGCTTCCATCACTGCATGAAAGGTTTGCTGCTCCTCCTTGCCCAGTTCACCTTCCGTACGCCTATTTGATCTCTGAAGTGCAATTCCTACAACCACACTGCGAGGTTCACCTCCGATTGCTAGCCAGACTAGAGTTGCAATCTGTGCTGCATAGAGCGAGTAAAGTGTTTGCATGTGTGCTGATGGCGCACTCCCAAAGATTGGCGTGAGTTGTATGGCCGGAGGGGGGGGTGGGAGAGGTTCTCGTGGATCGGAGACGTTGAATGAAGTATGAGCATCTAGATCTGTTGTCGATGGAATGGAGGCTTGGATCTGAACGCCAGTTAGTAATGGACCCTTGACAGGAAGAAGACGGGTGCACCAAATTGCCTACTTTCCCCATCTGTGTGACGAGCACAAGGGTCCGATCCACAAATGGTTGAACGACAAGTTCTGTACGCAGATCATTCACAAGTATAGATGTTTGGAGAAACCTGGACATGCCCGTTAGTTCAAGAGACTCGCTGAACGATTAGCTCATCGACATGAGTTGATCACGTGCCCCCATAATTGTCCTCGTCGCTCGACGTGCACGACGCGCTCGGCCTTTGATGTGACGCGGATGTCGACTTTGGAAGGAAAAAGTTCTCCCACCAAAGGAAAGACCAACGACGATCGAAGGTGGCGAGCAAATTGGTGGGACTTGCATCCTCTCGCGGAGGACGTTCGCAGGTGTGTCTTGATGTTTCCGCGGCCATGTATCCCTACAACCCTGATCCGTGGCAGGCCCGTTACTTGGTCTGGCTCATCCACGATATTCACCGCACATCCAACGCAGCCCATCATCATCGCTCGTCTCTTTCCATCTTCAAAGCAATTCTTAGTGGTATCCCCTGACCCGGTCCTCCGCTCCCCCGCTTCCTATGGATCACCAACTGTCATCAGTGTATCCCCGAATGACCATTGGTTATTCGCATTTTTCCCGAGCCACGAAAGTGACGGTATCGCTTGCCTTTGGAATCGTGGGTGTTGTGTAGATGCTTGGACGGTCAAAGAACACTGGTCATTCAGCCGCGGCGCTGGCGTTATAACATGTGCTTGGGCGGGTGCTGAACGTGAGGTGCGTTATCTCGTGTTACGAGTCTAAGCAAGTGTTGTCATTCATCTCGAGTAGTGGTCAACCTCTATAGATGGTTCATCGTTTCGTCTTCCATCTCGGGGTCCACTTACACCAGTCTCGAACCCAACTCTTCTGCTTGTGACGCAGGCACACCAGCTTCATGTTTGCTACCTCCGTACCTATGTCCCGCCTCTCAAAATGTTGTTCTGCTCCTTGACTCAGCCTTATTTCACTACTGAGGGTCAGCCACTCGGTGCCATGCATGACACCCCGGCTGGTCCTAAAACCTCAAGATTATGCATCCATGCTGCTATCGGATTTATTTATGGCGGTAACACTTTTCTTCTATTTTTCTTTTTGTCATCCCGTCTCACCCTACTGTTACATCAGAGTCTTCCATTCTGGTCGCTATGAGGTCTAGGAGGTATCCAACCTCTGACAGCTTGAAACCGGCGGCGTATAACGATCTCGACCTTGGTCTTTCATTAGATATTCCGCAGTCACAGGATCCATCTCCGGAGGAACAAGTTCCATCATTAGAATGGGGCGCACTGGCGGAAGAACAGACAATCGAGCTGTGTGAAGTTAAGCTCCGTTTCGATGGAATGTATTCGGGTATGATCTCAATCACCGTCGCTTGCGAATTACTCAAGCATGGATTTCCGAATCTTAGGTCTGGTTAGTCAACCACTTCCACCTCTTCATCACCCCTCTCCCCACATGAGCGGCCTCACGTTCATCTGCTCTCCACCTCCGAAGCCCGATCCCTCAGCTTCACCGAGAACCTCCCCTAAAAGGGATAAACAACCTATACGTCCAGCGGAACCCCCACCAACATTCTTGGTGGCATCTTTTCTGGACTTTGAAGAATGTAGGGCTACCCATTTCTACGTGTGCTTGGTCCGCTGACATGAACTGTAAACCTCTTTTCTACTACGTAGATAACACAATCCCAAAATCTACTGTTGTAGCGTACACTCTCGCTCGCGCGCCGTCGTCAGCCGTACCGGCTAAGACAGCTTGGGTAATACCCGTCATGGCACCTTGTTAGTGAACACTAACACACTTAATCAGACTACCTACCAGGTCGGAGAGCGCTTATGTTTCCCGTGTGTTTTGGCGCTCTCGTGTCCTGCATGGGTGTCCACCAATCCCCGGAAGAGGGGTCTTACGGCCTTGTTGGTGGATGCAGATGGTCCTTTGTCCCGACGGAGCCAGAAGGCGAGACAAGTGATGATTGGTAACATTGTTGTTCTGCGACTGTGCGTTGCGATGATTCATAAATATTGGATCATTGATGTACTGTAATCGTTTTTGCAGCCCTGACCTTACTGACGATCCTGAATGGGAACAGTTGCCGATCATGGCACCAGTAAGTATGGCAGGCATGGATTGTAAGTCCATCCATGTTAGAAGTACTCTACACATTTGCATTCGTGGATTCTAGGGCCGGTGAATATGGCAGCGTCAAGAAATCAAGTGCTTTCGTGCGCAATAGCTCTGCGTAGAATGACAATCTATGCTCTGCCCAAGCCACTCGCGAAAATACCAGTATCGGGGGGTATATACATTCCACCTTTCCGTGACACTCTCAATCTCATAATTCTTAGACTCTACTCCGAGAAACATCTCACCTTTTTCCGTGGTACTTGTTACTTCTCTCCAATCACGCCGATCCATAGCGGACATTGCTCATGTCCTTGCTGTACATGCGGTGCCATTGGATACTGTTGTAGATACCTTGAAGGGGACGTGGTTAGCGTTTGAGATGAACTTACGTGCTGGGGTAGTTGGCGCGTTTAGCGTTGGGGATGTTCTGGGGGCAAGTGTCGAGCTTTATAGGTCAGTTGATCCTCTATTTTCCTTGACCATTTATCACGCCACTTCTCAGAACAAGGGCGCGACTTATTCCGGATGACGACGAAAAAGATTTGTTGTTGTCGCTTTGGAGGAACGCCCACGACATGTGTTCCGTGACAGCCTGCCTTGCTGCATTTGAAGACTGTAAGGAGCCTGAAGGATACGATCTGGGTAGACTAATTTTGTCTCGCGATAGGAATGATTCCACTAAATTATGTTCCTATCCAGAGGCTATCTGGCAGCTCGTTAGTCTGTCAGGGTGGGCAGTCAGCTTTTTAGAGAGGCTCATGAAGGAATGCCTCTCTGCCGCCGATGTAACCGACCTCACTCCAACTGCGAACGAGTTTCAACCAAAACTCGAGCCTGTTGATGACACAGACGTCCTCGCCCTGGACGGTATGTTCCTCTGCATCATCCACTCGTCATGGAGCGGCTCACCCACTCTAGAAAACAAGTGGCCTCCACTCTCTTCGCCTTTTGATTCGCCTATCCTGCTCCACCTCACTCATCCATTTATCCTACCGAGTCTAATCGGGGTGATAACGCATGTGAATAGGTTCTACCATTCACTTAGTGCACTCACACCCAAAGGAGAAAACTCGCAGATTGCGAGGGACATCCTCATGGATATTATTGGTTGCTCTGGGCTCGATCTTAGGGGAATTGAGGAGGTGTTAAAAGGCGCAATGCCTGACACAAGACATATCTCTGGTAAGTTGATATATCCTGTCCCCATTACTATAAGGCACAATCGTTGACTGAACGATTTTCCACATTAATTCGTCATGCTTCCCCAATTTTTTTTTTTTGCGACAGGGGATGAAGCGAGGTTGTCGCTATCGAAATGTCATCCGGTCCCTGCCCAATATCCATTTTTACAAAAAGTGGTACACACACTGTGTACATCTACAGCGATCGACAAACCGCGTTTGTTTATCAAGGCTGCAGATCTTATTGATGGATTTGCAAGCTTGTCAATTTCCGAGTGGTCCGGGAAAGAGCAAGACAGGGACGTAGTTACAAAGGGTGTTTTGATACGACACAAGCCCGGCTTGCTATGCCTCCGGTGCGGGTATAGGTCAGAGATAGGTGGGGAGGTGAGCGTTGCAGGACATGTCTCGTTGAGGTGGAGAACCTGGGAGAAAATGTGGGCGAGCCGCTGTGTTTGTGGGGGGGCGTGGATCAATGGAAATTTATAGGACCGCAATCCACAGTACTCCATTTACTTGTTCATCTGCGGGCGCTAGCTGAGCAATAAACAATTTCAATTTGAAGTGCATGTCGCTGTCGTGCTACCATCGATATTTTCAAGTTTCACCGGTCACCGGACGCATTTCTACATTTTCATTTAACAAGCATAAATTTTTATGCGCGTACCCAATGTCTGTCAGAACATTAAGCTAGAGGTTGTAGACGAACCATGCCCTAGGTCCGCAGGCTCTTTTTCCCTCGTCATCTTCCGTCTCTTCTCAGCTTTCAAACAATTTTGTCGGAAGAGGCACGTTAGGTTGACTGCTGAGAGGACCACCATGCCAAGAGACATTACAATAAACGTGATCACTGCCTTTGTGTAGTTCGGAGCCGGAGCCAAGAAGCCAAGTGGCAAGAATACCACCCGCGTTGTTCATGATGAAAACAATCGCGACGGACGTGCGGTGTGCTGTTGTTTGCCATCCACGTCGTCAGTCCTGTGATCGAGAAGAAAAGAGACCCATAGCAGATATGTGACGATTCACTTGCTACAAGTGTGTCATGAACGCGGCCTTGCTAGATTTGGCGAAAGCATACCATAAAACCCATAACCTCCAGGATGGAAAAGAATATCGTTATCCACCCACGACAGCGGTAACGATCTGACACAAAGGTAGTGATCATCGAGCTCAATTGTAAGGAAAAGGATGAGCGTCACGAATATAATCGTCCCGAGTCACGCACAAACAAAAGCGGTAGCGATCGGAGGAACGCTCAGGTTCGAAACCATCCATCCGAAATTAGTATAAATAATCGAAGCCAGAGGTATTGATGAAAAAAACTCAGTAAGCCAAACCGTACAGGTCGTCCCTGAGAGGTGTGGAGAGTGAGCCCAAGTTAGCTGGGAATGTTCAGAAGTACCGCCATGCTGTGATTTTGCTGATTCAACGACTTCTGTCCAGCTGTTTTTTTTTGTCATCCTGCGATATAGCGTTACATATCTTCTTTGAGTTTTAATATGACATATGCCCGCTCTTCTTCAGAAAAGAAGCATGGCTTTTCAGGAAAACGAGTCTGAATAAATTTCGATTTCAAGTTGACAGCGACACTCTTGGAAACAAAACTTCACATAGTGACCATGGAAGGGGGGCATAAGATTTGGCTCGATACGCTGGAGAGTGAATCAACGCCGTTGTGATTTACCTTCAAAGGTAAGTTTGAGGGGAATTCCGCAGTAATATAGGGACTAAGTGCATCTAAAAGTTGTGCCACGTATAACAGAAGTCCAAGTACTTACGCATAAGTGACAGTCGAAGCCACGGAATACTATACGATAACAAGCCGGAACAGAGTCGAATTAAGTAGCACATGCCAACATACAACATTTTCAAGGAGAACTTCCATGGATCGCAAGAGATCCTCTTCGGTTGACTTGAGCAGGGGCAACTCGGGGTGGGTGATTGGTGGGCTTATTGCGGGGCTTCCGTTTCACATTGAGCATTGTCGGGCTGAAAGAACACAAAAATTTCCAGTCTCACATTCGTGGGAGCAATTCTGATATAATTACAGGCTCCATCATAATGTATATCCTAGGGAGTGATGCCTATGCATTATGCACTATGCAAAAATATCCTCATTTTGGCTGGCCCCAACTCGGGACCACCAGAAAATCAATGCATTATGAGCATATGTACTGTATTATGTTTGTTTGCCTGAATTGAGCCTCAAGTCAGCACTCCAACCAGTACTGCTACTTGTCCGTCCAACAGTCCGCGGAGGAGGTCGAGCGCTGAGCGCTGAATACTGTAACGACCAAGTTCGGTAGTATGTAGTGGGTCAGTTTCAGCCTCTCTCGAGCAGACACCTGACGGGCACTGTTGCTTTGGTCCTACTTTCAATGCTCCGAAGAACCCTCGCGAACATGCCCAAAGTAGCCGTCCCTCCCTTGCCCTTGTCTGGGCTATTTGCGGTCTCAAAGCCCTCGGGCCCAACCTCAATGTCTGCTCTTGAAGACATAAAGCAACTTGTCAGCAACTCGCGCCTATTTGTGGACCCCCGCAAACTAGAGAACCGGACCAGTGAGGATAGTAGGAAGAAGAGAAAAAACGCAGTCAAAATCGGCCAAGGTGGAACGCTGGACCCACTTGCTGACGGGGTACTAGGTACAATTTACATCCTCATTCATGTCGATACGTCAGTGACTCGGCGGGTCTAGTCGTTGGCGTCGGAAAAGGCACTAAACGACTCTCCGACTTTCTGGATTGCGTCAAGGTATCTCACTCTCCCGGATTACCCATCTTGTTTCGAGTTTTCAGCCAGGATATATAGGAGTATAGGACCACAGCCCTGCTGGGCTGCGAAACAGATAGTTATGATTGTCAGGGTTCCCGTGTGCGCGACGCTCCATGGCGCCACGTTACCAAGGGAGCGGTGGAGGCGATCCTCGACAAATTCAGAGGCGAGATATGCCAAACACCGCCCATGTTTGTCCCTACTCCTAACCCTCGTTCTCGTCACTCAATCCTCCTCAGATTCTCTGCGCTCAAGATGGATGGTAAGCCATTGTACGAGTATGCCCGTCAAGGCATACCATTGCCTCGGCCCATCGAAAAGAGGAAGGTTACTGTCTACTCACTGGATCTTGTCGATTGGAAGGGGAGTCATCACGACTTTCGATGGCCAGAGAAGGAGTTCACCTCAGATCAGAAGGCTGGCCTCAAGACAGCCCTGGAGTCTGATCAGATTGATCCCACCATGCAAGACAAATCTGACGAGCACACCGAGCAGGTTCCGACGGCGTTTGTTCTGAGCATGAGAGTCTCTGGAGGCACCTATGTCCGCTCAATCGTTCACGATCTCGGTTGCGCGCTTGGTTCTGCTGCGCACGTGGTCACTTTGACCCGGTCTCGGCAAGGAAAGTTCACCCTGGATCCTGGAGATGGAGAAGACAAATCATGTGTGCCATGGGACGTTTTCGAGAAAGCTTTAGAAGACGAGGGGGAACGAGGTGAAGATGGCTGGAGGACGTGGGAGAGAGAGGTTCTTGATCGATTGGAGATAGTCGACACACAGAAATAGTAGAACGCTCAACAACCCATTCCACGTTGCGGACAGGAAGTGTACGTGCCTTGTTCCTCGAAGGAGTCCGGGGTTCCGATGGTGTGGGCCGTGAAAATTCCGGCGCTTCTTCACGGACCCTACGTACATTTTCGAGTCACGATCTCAATTGCAGTGTGTATTCATTATAATTCAAGCTTGGATATCTCTAGCATGTTTAACGGAACAGCGTGGGTAACACTCGACCCCGCGAGGAAATCGTACAAGGGCAAATGGATTAGCTGTCGTGGTACATGCTGCCACGGACCGGCTCGGACCGGTCTCCGGAACGAGCTTGGAAAATCCTTATATACCCCGCTGAGGATTGTGATCTATCCCTCCTTTTACCTCGCTTTCAAGCATGGCAGCCAACGATACCGACGGAAATCATACCACTGTAACCCGCCCATTGAGTGCTGGCATCTATGCTCCTATTCCAACGTTCTTTAAACCGGAATCCGAGGATCTTGGTCAGTACTGGCACTGATTGGACGCTGTGGAAGGCACTACTAATGGGAGAACAGATCTTGACGTATTTGAGAAACATGTTCTTCGAACAGCTTTAGCCGGCGTCCGACCGCTGTTGTCAGGTTCCATGGGCGAAGCCATCCATTTATCGCATGCCGAGCGGTCGACGTTAATCAAGATAGCGAGGAAGGTTCTGGACAATGCAGGTTTAGACAGGGTGCCGATTATCTCTGGAATTGGTGCTGGCAGCACGCGGGAGTGCATAGAGTTGGCAAACGAAGCAGCTGACGCTGGCGCGGACTACACTATCGCCATCTGTAGCGGATACTTTGCTGGGGCACTCGCTGGAAACAAGAAAGCGCTCAGGGCTTTTTGGACAGAGATCAGCCAAAAGAGTCCGATACCCGTCATAATATATAATTGTGAGCACGGCGCTCGTGTATATGATATACGGCTGACTTGTCCATCGCGCCTTAGATCCCGGGGCTGCTGGGGGAATCAACCTGGATTCCGATCTTATCACTGAGCTTGCCGTAGAGTGTCCTAATTTAGCTGGTGTCAAACTTACGTGTGTTCCTAAAAACCAACATGTGCGAGTGCCCATGCTAATTCCCGATTATAGGTGTGGCGATGTAGGGAAGCTGACACGCATCGCTGCCACTGTTTCCGACCCGATGTTTTCTCTCAACCATCCACGGAAAAACAAGGATGCACCATTCCTCGTTCTCGGCGGATTCGCCGACTTCCTCCTCCCGGGTGCATGTGCCAATGGCCACGGTGCCATCACAGGACTTGCGAACGTCGCACCGGTAAGTAAGCAAACACCTTACATCCCCTGGACCGATGACATCGCTGTTGCAACAGCGTACGCTTGTAAAACTATTCCAGCTAAGTGAGGGATCCAAGACTGATCCAAAGCTTCTTGGCGAGGCCCAAATATTGCAAGGAATTGTTGCACGGGCAGATGCTACAATCGCCAAGTCTTCTATAGCTGGTACCAAGTTTTTGCTAGACAGGCTACATGGATATGGAGGTAATCCTCGGCGGCCACTTGCTCCCATTGAACCTGCAGCGGGTGAGGCCCTGTGGGAACACGCACACACTCGGGCGCTCGTGGATGTGGAGCTCTCGCTCGCCAATGCGAGTTAGAAGGCGATCGGAAATCTGTACCTATGAAACAACGCGTTAGTTACGTATCTCACACATGCAAAGACATTTTTGTTGGAGTTGTGACGCAAAATAAGTTGCACCACTCGCAATAGAGATAGCCAAAAAGCGCACGTTTGAATCCGTAACGGCTCGACGCCGTGTTGCTCCGAGGTGCACCACTGTCCCGCGAGGTTATGCAGGTGCACAGGAACGTGCTGGCAAGGTCGTATCGGTCATGACCGTGAGATTCGGAGGCCGAAGTGCGACGATAAAGCAGGCCATCAGTCCCACGAGATGTCTCGGGTGCTCGGGTGTAGCTGGAATGTACATATGGTAGATGCATCAGCCTGCCAAGTGGGGAGGTTGGGTAAAATCATGCGGCGGGATGGATTTGTTTTATGTAACCCGCGCCTGCAACTCCGACACCAGGCAGTCTTGGGTGTTCCTGCGAATAATTGTTCCTTCAACCACGACCATGTCCATGTCGGCCTGTTGGCCGTCCGTGACGACCATGAGCTGCCGGTCGTTGGGCAGCATAGCGTTCCGAAAACCACTTGTTTCAGGTTGGAATAATCGACACGCAAACCTCTTGACGAGTTATTCATGTGCAACGATCATTTCCACAGGCATCCGGTCATTTCACTGGTCCGTATACCGTAGAAACCAATCATCACCATCTACTCCACAGACAAAGAAGGATTCTGGTGCATGTCATAGCCTGCATCACCTGACACGCGCTGATATGTAGCCCCTCGTTTCCACAGGCACTCCTTATTCTTCTCTTATCATTGGTGCACCAAGAGAGACATACCCAAACGAATGTCGCGTATCTCTTACGCCTCAGAATGTTGCTCTGCTGAAGAAGAAAGGCTTCAGTAGTGTTCTGGTCGAAAGAAACGCTGGTGCTGCCTCACAATTCTTAGATGGAGACTACGCCGAGGCTGGTGCTACCTTGGTCTCCAAAGAGGAACTCTACAAGAAGACGGACATCGTACTGAAAGTGCGACCTCCTTCACAAGATGAGGAGGCCACCGCCTTGAAAGAAGGTAGTACTGTTATTTCTTTTCTATACCCTGCGCAGAACAAGTCGCTTGTCGAGAAGCTGGCTGCGCGTAACGTAAACGCATTTGCTATGGACATGATCCCACGCATTTCCCGCGCTCAAACATTCGATGCCTTGAGGTGAGCATAAGGATCACGTCCAGAACTGATACTAATGCCCTTGGCTCAGTTCTATGGCCAATATTGCAGGCTACAAAGCTGTTTTAGAGGCCTCCAACCACTTTGGTCGATACCTTACCGGACAGGTCACGGCAGCTGGGTAAGTACACGGCTGTCCTAGGGTAATAGTTGTTTCTAATTCTCTCCCTGCAGAAAGGTAGCCGCGTGTTTTTTCATGTACTTTCATGCGTCTTACGCGTCTGTAAGGTTCCCCCTGGCAAGGTTCTCATCATTGGTGCCGGTGTGGCTGGACTCAGTGCTATCGCGACGGTTTGTCCTTCTAGCACGAACGTACATTCTACGGCAAAACAAACTCACTCGTGATAGGCGCGTCGGCTTGGTGCCATTGTCCGAGGTTTTGACGCTCGCTCAGCTGCGCGTGAACAAGTTCAATCTCTTGGCGCCGAGTTTCTCGAAGTCTCTATCCAGGAGGAAGGTGGCGGAGCGGGCGGTTATGCCAAGGAAATGTCCAAGGAATTTATCGAAGCAGAGATGGCACTTTTCATGGAACAATGCAAGGAGGTCGACATCGTCATAACAACTGCGCTTATTCCTGGCAAACCTGCTCCTAAGCTAATCACGAACGAGGTCAGTGAAGTGTCAATATTGAGCTGTCTGAACTCACGTTCCCTTGCAGATGGTTGCAGCAATGAAGCAAGGTTCTGTTATCGTTGACGTACGTTTTGTCGAGTCTGCGAGACCTGAAACTCATGTTCTTGGTCAAGTTGGCAGCCGAAGCAGGAGGTAACTGTCAGGCTACTGTGCCCGGGGAGTTGGTTGTCAAGAATGGGGTTACTATCATCGGTAATGCGACCCTCTATGGAAATCAATTAGATACCCATTCACTTGCGCAGGTTATACCGACCTTCCTTCGCGGTTACCAACGCAGTCATCGGCCCTATACTCAAATAACATCACCAAGTTTCTCTTGTCTATTGGCGAAGGGAACAATTACGCCATTGACTTGAGCGACGAAGTAGTCAGAGGTTCAATTGTAGTTCACAAAGGCGAACAACTACCACCAGTTCCTCGTCCAGCTCCTCCCCCAGCTCCTCCCCCAACCCCCAAGGTGGAGGAGGTTCAAACCAAAGCGATCACTCCATGGCAGAAGGCCACCCGTGAAGTTGCTACCGCCACTGCGGGCATGGGATCAGCAGTCGCACTTGGGAAGCTCACCGGGGCTGCTTTTATGAGTAACTTTTTCACATTTGGGTTGGCGGGTCTGGTTGGATATCGTGTTGTTTGGGGTGTGGCTCCGGCTCTACACTCACCGTTGATGTCAGTTACAAACGCAATCTCCGGTTGGTCCACTTATACTTGATTCAAGCACTTCGATACTAAAGAGACTCACAGGAATGGTTGGTGTCGGAGGTTTGTTTGTGATGGGTGGAGGCTACTTGCCAGGGACTATTCCTCAAGTGCTCGGTGCTCTGTCAGTTCTTCTTGCCAGTGTGAATGTCGCTGGAGGTTTCGTCATCACCAAGCGTATGCTTGACATGTTCAAGAGTGAGTAGATGACAATGAATTTCGAGCTGTGGCTTAATATGTTACAGGACCAAGTGATCCGCCTGAATATTCATGGTTGTATGGAGTTCCTGCGGTTGTATTTACAGGAGGGTTTCTGGCCGCAGCGAGCACTGGGATGGCTGGTCTTGTCCAAGCAGGCTATCTGACTAGCAGTCTGCTTTGCATTGGTGAGCAGTATGGTTCCAGTCCGCTTATCAATCAAGTGACTTCTCAAAGGCTCTCTGTCTGGACTGTCTTCGCAAACCACGGCACGCCAAGGCAATGCTCTCGGTATCCTCGGCGTAGGCTCTGGAATTCTCGCGTCATTATTAGCTGTTGGCTTCCCTCCAGAACTCTTAGCACAGTTTGCTGGAGTTGCCACTATTGGTGCCACAATCGGTGCTATCATTGGTCGACGCATCACGGCCACGGAACTTCCACAGATGGTCGCAGCTTTGCACTCTGTCGTTGGTCTTGCAGCTGTGTTCACCTCTATCGCTAGTGTGCTCGCCGACCCATCGCACCTTTCCATGCTCCACCAAGTGACGGCATACCTTGGGGTCGTGATCGGTGGTATCACCTTCACTGGTTCCATTGTAGCTTTCTTAAAATTGGCTGGGAAGATGGGCTCAAGACCATTGATGATGCCAGGAAGACATCTCATTAATTCCGGACTTCTTGGTGCTAATGCATTGACGATGGCTGCCTTTGTCACCGCTGCGCCAACCGTACCCCTAGTGGCTGCTGGTTACCTCGGTGCAAGCGCAGTTCTTAGTTTTATCAAGGGTTTCACGACGACAGCGGCTATCGGAGGGGCCGATATGCGTAAGTGTTGATCACAACGACGTTCTCGGTTTAACTCATTTGCCGGACATTCCCTTAGCTGTCGTCATCACAGTCCTGAATGCTTATTCGGGCTTTGCACTTGTTGCGGAAGGCTTTATGCTGGACAACCCTCTCCTTACAACCGTCGGATCATTGATTGGTGTCAGCGGCTCTATTCTTTCATATATCATGGTTCGCAAATCAAGTTGTCTCCGTAGCACTCTTGCCGTACTCACCCACTTGTAGTGTGTGGCCATGAACAGGTCCTTGACCAACGTTCTATTTGGTGGTATTGGCACAATCGCACCATCGGAAGTTACCAAGATTGATGGCACGGTCACTAAAACCACTGTGGATGATACAGTGGAGGCTCTTACCAATGCCGACAGCGTCATCTTGGTAAGTCGTTATCACCATTCCTCCTCTTAATCTCACTTTCTTCAGGTTGTTGGATACGGCATGGCTGTGGCCAAGGCTCAATACGCAATCTCGGAAATCTGCTCAATGCTCCGTGCAAAAGGGATTAATGTGCGCTTTGCCATTCACCCGGTGGCGGGTCGCATGCCTGGTCAATGCAATGTGCTTCTGGCAGAGGCATCAGTACCATACGACAGTGAGATCCATCTCTGCTCCGACGAAGCTTGACTGACTATGTGAAATTTGTCCTTCTTTGATCACTAATTTAGTTGTCTTGGAGATGGACGAAATTAACGACGACTTTGGTGAAACGGACGTCACACTTGTTATAGGGGCAAACGATACCGTGAATCCTATTTCCCTGGAGCCTGGTTCACCGATAGCGGGTATGCCTGTTCTTCACGCGTGGAAGAGCAAGCAAGTCATCGTAATGAAGAGAGGCATGTCAAGCGGTTACGGTATGTCTTCTTTGCACTACTACTGTGTATGAACACTGACACACTCGTTTCGCTCTAGCTGACGTTCCAAACCCCATGTTTTATATGCAGAACACGAAGATGCTGTTCGGTGACGCAAAGGATACCTGTGATGGTGCGTTACCCTCCCCTTCATTGAACCTTTTTTCGCTTATGGCGACCTTAGCCATCAAGAGAGGTCTCGAATCCCGCAACTAAAGTCATCTTCATATCTATTCCCCCGGAACAACTTGTTGAACACGCTGTATTTTCACTCGTTTGTAGAATTGTCGTTAGTGTTAGTGTTGTACGCGCCTTGCTACCGGTTTCGTTGCGTCTCCAGGTTGCATTTTAGATGTCTTGCATCTTCATTGTCTTCAATTACCAACGGGAAAAGGAAAGGTCATCTGTGGAATAATGTAATGTATATATCACATCGTTATATGGTAACTGACTTGGGCAAGCAGCGCTATCAGGGGCAGCTCGAGCGCGAGGAACACGGAATACGAGGATGGCCTATATCATATATGAAAGCTCCCTCAGTCCAAATGATTGAGTCCAAATCTAAGAGGGTTGAAAAAACGTCCGAAAGGCGTACACAAACAGGTATGCCGTAAGCGTTCAGATGACCGTTCCTCCCCACGATGTCACGTATGATCACAAGGGGAGGTGTCCCCTCAAACCCAGCTGCCACCTTCAAATCGAAAATTCGATACATCCAGAAACTATCAAGTTTTTACTATCGAATAACCAAGTCGAGACGGGCTTGGGCAGCGGCTGGGCTGATTATACAACCAAGTGGCGATAAGGACAATGACGGATCCAAGAATGAAGGTGAACGTGATTTGGAAGTCGAAGAGTGCCACGGACGCCAGGAACGATATCACGATGCTGAGACTCGTCGCGAAGCCTTTGAGGATGTTGTCAGAGTATTTGATGACCATAGCGGTCACCAGACCACCCAGAACCTGAATTGCAACGGTGGCCCAGGCCCAGGCACCAAAGTTTTTGAAGAGCGATTGAATGAGCCCAGATTGTGGATGCTCGGTGATAAGGATAGGTACGAGGGCGGGGAGTAGTGAAAAGGCGGAGAGCTGAACATTGCGTATCCAGAGGTCTGATTGAGAGTTCTTCAACACCATTTCGAAATAGACTCCTGCGAGACCTGATGTAAAGCACGCCGCCACGACCGCAAGAAAGCCTTTAAGAGCGTTCATTGAAGTACCCTGGAATAGGAGAGAGGCCGTCTTGACTGAATTGCCGGCCCCGGTCTGAATCTGTACGACGCCTACTCCGATAGCAAGGAAGAAGAGCGCGACCCATTGACTAGCGCTCAACTGTTTTCGGAGAAGCAGGACAGAGAAGGCTGCTGTTGTAAGAATCTTCATTTGATAGCTGACTTGGAAGGTAGCAGCTTCTAGATTTGTGGCTGCAACATATTGCAAGTTGTTCTGGATGACTTGAAGTGGGGAGGGAATGAAAAGGGGGGGGCGATGGCAATGAGAATCTACACACCATAGAGGATGGCTGGTATGGACAGTTTCCAGCAGTCTGGGCTGAAAACCTCCCTGCCTAACCTACGCATACGGAGCAACACCTTTGAGGGGTTCCAGAAGCGACCAGTGGTGAGACCCAGCTGGGGCGTGTCGGAGGTATAGGGGTCTATTTGAATGAAGGCAATCGCGAGCGATATCGAGCCTTTTAAGAGTTCGTTGAGCAGAACGGCGGCTGGCGCGGAGTATGACTGGGAGGGGGGGATAGAGACGCGAGAATAGTGCATTATTATCGTTAGGAGGGAGTTTTGTACGGCGAGCGTGACGAGACTAGCGTCAACGGGTATGAACGAACGGTTGACCGGAACCGACTGAAGATCGGGTGGGGTAAAAGGACGACTCACGATAAATATTTCAAAGGGATGCCGCATAGAGAAGGGACTGGAGGTGCGTCCGGCAAGAGACCGAGCTCCTCGAATTCGAGCTGGTCCTCGTTGTCCTTTGCGGCGTCCTGGCGAGGCTGGGACATGGATGAGGGGTATAAGGGGGGTATTACCAGGCCTAAGCGAATTTCCTTGAGACGCGTGTTGGGGCCGTGCGTTGAATTTATTT
>QFEM01014705.1:0-11740 GCA_003316205.1 Boletus bicolor | reverse complement strand
AGGAACGCGAGGTTCTTAAAGCCAGCGTGGACGAAGTTGCCACCAGCCTCAAGCTCAGAGATGGCACAAAGGGGCGGGTCATCTGCTTCCCCGCGAGTGTAGGCGGAAAAATCGGAACAAAGGTCTCCCCACCATGCCATTCAGCATCTCCATGCTGACCAGAACCTAGCTCGCCCATTTACTGGAAACCATCAATCTAGCACTTGCGTCCCCGCCATTGACAGAGTCGATCCTCAAATGCTCCAAAGCATACCTCTTCCTTCTCCCTACAACGTCAAATTCGCACCGGGAGAAGATTGTGGGCTGTGTTATTGCTCAACGTATATCAACCGCCATGGCAGTCGCTACGTCGGAAGCCGTCATCTCGGTCGAGCAAGACCGTCGTGGAAACTCGGATTCCTCCCACTCCCGGATGCAATCCCTCGTCGCCGTCGATACCAGTTCCGGACTCTTTTGTCACCCTAGCCCACTACCCACCCCACTTGGAATACCCCGACTCTTTGTCCCCTCGGCCCATCGGCGCCAAGGCATCGCAACTCAGTTATTATCTGCTACCGCCGCCACTTTTATACACGGATGTCCGCTTGACCCTACCAAAGGCCAAGTTGCCTTCACTCAACCAACGGAGGGAGGCTGTGCCGTGATGGAAAAGTGGGGCAAAGGTTTCGTTCGCATTTACGAAGAATAGAGAGTGGTATATGTCTGATGAATCCAAGGATACTTTAGTGCTGCATATACGTCAATGCGCATACGGACATATTTGGTATTTTCTTATGTTTTATTGGTAATGCTGTTTCCAATGCATCGACAATATCTGTGAATCTCGTTCTGCGAACTTCAACAATATGTATCACAGATACTTACCTCGAGATGTTGATTGTGTTGTCGTCTTCAGATAAACTAGGTCAAACTGCAGCTGGATATCTTGAACGTTGAACACCGAGATGGAACTTAGGTTGCGAAGAGATGAATAGCGAGACAAAAAATCCTTGATTCTTGGAGGAACATGACTATACTACAACCCAACTTGAAATGATTGCTCAAACAAAAGGCGACGAACCCAGGATTAGTATCTGGCTTAGTGATCGGCTCTACATAAATGTGACAACTTCTAGATCTCGGCAACCCCCAGCTTCGATTGTACAATTTTCACAACCAGCCGCTCCTTGGTAGTTACGTTTCGACTTTCGGACCGTCGGGCAACTTGCTCGGAGGCGGTACAAACCTCTGTTTTGTTAAGTCATTAGCTATAATCGCAACGCAAGTCTGACATATACTTGCCCTAGCTTTGATACCACCGGCATTGGGCAACCGGGTGGACCCACTGCTGAGCCAGGCATCTACCTCAGCGGCCGCCCCACGACCCTCACTAAGGATATTCATATTGAGTACCTAGAATATATGCCACCCGAAACCGCTTACTTGATACCCCAAACAATGAGGGATTGTCCACGGCGGCAGTCCCCAGCGGCAAAAACGCCGTCGACGTTCGTTGAGTACTTCTAATGGTGGTGTTAACTCTGGTCGAATGCATGGTAATCATACTTACTTGGTGAGGTGTTTGGATATTCGAGCGTCCGTCCTGTTTCACACCAAGAGCGTTGATAACGTCGGTCTGAGGCCCAAGGAAGCCGAGAGCAAGGAAGACTAGTTGGCCCGGGAAGAATCTCTCCGAACCAGGAACTTCCTCCATCTTCCAGCGACCTCCAGAATCTTTGGTCCACTCAACACGGACTGAGGCGATCACAGGTCAATCAGACGACAGCCAGATATCCATGCAGGATACGCACTGGTATTCAATCCTTTCAATTTCCCACTCTCATCCAAGACAAACTCTTTGGTAGAAATGCAGTATTCACGAGGATCTAAAGACAACTCAGTTACGAATATGCAGTAGAACATATTACTCACCATTGCCGAAATGGGCTGCAACTTCGGTGTGCCCATAGTCTGTTCTGAATATCCTGCATTGCACACATAATGAGCATCGTGCATAATTAAGCGCCAATACAACCTACCGAGGCCACTGTGGCCATGGATTGTCCCTTCCTCGGGAACCGGGTGGCTTGGGCAACAACTCGAAGTTTGTCACAGACTTCGCGCCATGGCGCATAGCTGTACCAATACAATCATTACCAGTGTCACCGCCGCCAATCACGATGACATCTTTTCCTCTGGCATTGATGTAAGTTCCGTTTTGCAACTCAGAGTCCAAAAGAGATTTCGTATTCAGCTACAAATAAAAATCAGTAAGGGAATGTCCGAAACTGAAACCAGCCTGCCTGAAGGAATTCCATGGCAAAGTGGATACCGTCGGCGTTTCGGTTGGGGATCTTCAGGTCTCGTGGCCAAGTTGCGCCGGTGCAGACGACGACAGCATCGTTCTCTTCGTGTAATGTAGCCGCGTCGACATTGACACTGACATGGGCACTTGGCACGAATGTCTTATATGATGTCAGTGACGTTGAGGCGAAACCAATATTCGAGGTGCTTACGATACCCTCTGCGGCCATGAGGTCCAGCCGCCGCTGTACAATCGCCTTGTCAAGCTTCATGCTAAAAGATAACTCAGCAACGCAAGAGAGCGTGAATCCAAGTCACTTACTTAGGAATTCCATACATCAGAAGACCCCCCATGCGATCATTGCGGTCATATACACTAACGAAATGACCAGCTTTGTTCAATTGGTCGGCGCAAGCAAGACCTGCGGGCCCAGATCCAATGATGGCGATCTTCTTGCCCGTGCGGAACGACGGCGGGTTAGGAGCCATCCACCCCATCTCAAAGCCCTGAATTGCGAAGCTCAGTGTGCAAGCAAACCGTCCATGGTCAAGGCAACCCCACCTTGTCGATAATAGCGCACTCGATGCTCTTGATGCCAACAGGCTGCTCATTGATTCCCAAAACACATGCACCCTCGCATGGGGCAGGGCAGACGCGTCCCGTGAACTCGGGGAAGTTGTTCGTCATAAGGAGCCGATTCAGTGCATCCCTCCACTGACCCTTGAAGACTAGATCGTTCCATTTGGGAATAATATTGGAAATCGGACATCCAGCGTCTGACTGACAGAATGGAACGCCGCAGTCCATGCATCGAGCAGATTGATATTTGAGTTCGCTTTCCGTAAGCCGAGTGGAGATCTCCTTCCAGTCTTTGACTCGCTTTCGGGGAGGTCTGTACGCCTCGTTGAGTCGCTGATACTTCATGAACCCACGAGCTTTATCCAATTTGTGAAGGCGTTGCTTGGTGGTCGATTCGTCCACGAGGGAATCCTCGATGTCACCGACGGAAGGTTCATGGCGTTTGAAGAGATTAGGAACATTCGGAATGGGCTCTTTAGGGAGTAGAAGATCTTCGAGACCCTCCGAGGCAAGGTCGACCTGGCTAGCTGTTCGGGAAGGAACGAGATCAATAACGTTCAAGCGCATCTTTTCCTCCTTCTCTTTCGCAGCCTGCTCCTCCAGGACACGTTTGTAATCCAAAGGCATGACCCGCACGAAAAGAGGAAGGAGATGATGGAAATCGTGCAGAACGCGGTTGGCGACCTCTGAGCCGGTATAATGACGATGGTCCTCGATAAGACTACGAAGAGAAGCGATCTCTTTGGGATCCGTGACCTTTCCAAGCTCTACCATCTCCATGTTAACCTTGGAGGAGAATGTGTGAGCTGTGTCGAGAACATATGCTATTCCTCCGCTCATGCCCGCAGCGAAGTTACGACCGGTGGTGCCAAGAACTACAACTCGCCCGCCAGTCATATATTCGCAGCCGTGATCCCCAGTGCCTTCGACAACGGCGTTCGCACCAGAGTTTCGGACAGCGAAACGCTCTGCAGCGACACCTCGAATGAATGCTTCACCTGACGTCGCACCGTACAAGCAGACATTGCCTATAATGATGTTTTCCTCTGCTTTGAATGTCGACTGCTTTGGTGGGTACACGATAAGGCGTCCCCCGGAAAGGCCTTTACCAACGTAATCGTTGGCGTCACCTTCCAGCTCAATCGTGATCCCAGGTGCGAGGAATGCGCCACAGGATTGACCAGCAGACCCGCGCATGCGAATGTGGATAGTATCCTTGGGCAAACCATCTTCGCCATACAGTTTAGAGACACGGTGAGACAGAGACGTGCCCAGAGCACGGTCGGTGTTCGTCACTTCGCAATCGATGTGAACAGGAAGACCCTTGGTGAGCGCGGGCTCGGATTCGTCGATAAACTTGTTGTCGAGACGGATGTAAAGCTTGTGGTCTTGCTGACGAACACGATATGTGGCTGCGCCAGGGCGCATCTGCCATGCGGGCTTAAGCACGGCGGACAGATCAAGGTGAGCAGTCTTGGTCGTGCGGAGTTTCTCGTCGATCTTCAGCATGTCAGCACGCCCAACCATCTCGTTGATAGTGCGGAACCCGAGCTTCGCCATGATCGCACGAAGTTCCTCCGCGAGGTAGTAAAAGAAATTGATAACCTGCTCAGGTTGACCGGCAAATTTCGCCCGGAGTTGAGGGTCCTGAGTAGCGATACCAACAGGACAGGTATTCACTGTGGAGGCAACTGTGGGTAAGATATGCTGAACGAAGAAAAAAGAAGACTTACAATGACACTTGCGCATCATTATGCAACCCATTGCAATGAGAGGTGTCGTGGCAAAGCCCCACTCCTCTGCACCAAGCATGCAAGCGATTGCTATATCACGACCAGTCCGAATCTGACCATCCGTTTGAACGGTCACGCGACCCCGGAGGTCGTTCAGAACGAGAGTTTGGTGTGTTTCTGCAAGGCCAAGTTCCCAAGGTAAACCAGCATACTTGATACCAGTCCAGCGAGAAGCGCCGGTGCCACCATCGTGACCAGAGATTAGGATATGATCAGCCTTGGCCTTTGCGACGCCACTGGCGACGATGCCCACACCGACCTCCGAGACAAGTTTCACAGAGACGCGCGCGCGAGGATTCGAACACTTCAGATCGTAAATAAGTTGCTTAAGGTCCTCGATGGAGTATATATCATGATGTGGAGGGGGTGAAATTAGACCAACACCAGCGGTCGAGTGACGAGTGCGAGCAATCGAAACCGAAACCTTGTGACCTGGGAGCTCGCCACCTTCGCCAGGCTTTGCGCCTTGCGCCATCTTGATTTGCAATTCATCTGCATCAGCCAGGTAGTTGGACGTGACGCCGAAGCGACCTGAGGCAACCTGTTTGATTGCGGACCGCATCGTATCTCCGTTAGGGAGGACTTGTGATCTTTCCGCATCCTCCCCACCTTCACCAGTGTTCGACTTGCCGCCAAGTCGATTCATAGCGACGGCTAGGGTGGAGTGGGCCTCCATAGAAATCGATCCATAAGACATAGCTCCTGTAACGAAACGCTGGACAATCTCATTCCAGGGTTCGACTTGTTCGATAGGAATCGGCGTCGCATTTTCTAGCCGGAAATCAAGTAGGCCACGCAAGTGGATGCGCTTGGCTTGCTCGTTGGCATTGCGAGCATACGTGTCGTACGCAGCCTGGTTCTTCTCCCTGACGGCGTCTTGTAAGCTGGCGATCCCTACAGGATCGTTGATGTGCGCCTCGCCACCATCCCGCCAGTGATATTCGCCCGACTCAGGCATACCAGGCGGTAAGATGGTCTCTCGGGATGGCCAGCCACGTTCGTGAAGCTCGAAGGCATCGAGTGCTAGCAAATCAAAGGTCGCGCCCTGAACTCGGGACGCAGTCCCAGTAAAGCAACGTTCCACCACTTCGCTGTGCAGGCCGAGGGCTTCAAAAATCTGGGCTCCCTTGTACGACTGGAGGGTGGAAATACCCATTTTCGACATAACCTTGAGAATTCCATTGTCGACGGAGTTTCGATAGTTGGTAATCAAATCCTCGACAGACTTGTCACCGCCCTTGATGCTACAAAAATGTGTCAACTCTTGCCGAAACACAAATCCTGTGCTTTGTCAACTTACAGCCCTTCTCGACCAACTTTATGTATTGTTTCGAGCATCAACCAGGGGCAAACAGCATCCGCCCCATACCCAACAAGAACGCAAAGGTGGTGCACTTCGCGAGCCTCGGCTGTCTCGACCATTAATGCAACCTTGGCGCGCTTCTTTTGCAGGACCAGGTGATGATGAACGCCACCACACGCCACCAGCGCGGACAGAGGTACACGAGAGAGCCCAGTGGCGCGATCGGATAAAATGACGACTTTGATGCCGTCCTCGATGGCCTGCGCTGCCTCGCTGCAGACACGCTGTAGTGCTAGATGATATCCGGGGATGCCTTCCTCCTTCTGGAAAGTGATGTCGATTGTGATCGATGGCCAGTTAACGTAGGCGGCCTTCAGGTTTTTCATCGCATTCATTTCCTCGAGAGACATCAACGGGGAGGGAAGAAGAATGCGGTGGCACTGTTCCGGCTTCATCTCCAGAAGATTGCCCTCGGGTCCGACGTATGCTTCAAGTGACATGACGATGTTCTCTCGTATTGGATCTATGGGTGGGTTGGTGACCTGGGCAAATAACTGACGGAAATAGTCATATATGATACGAGGTTGGGTGGCCATTGCTGCTATTGGTGCGTCGTTCCCCATGGAGCCTAATGCTTCTTTGCCGTTCTCGACCATTGGGAGCATAAGAAGATTGAGCTGCTCGACCGTGTAACCAAATGCGAGGAGTTTTGGATCGCTGCTAAGCGGTGCATCATCGATGACAGGATCGATCGAGACATTGCTGCGAACTACACGCTTAATGATGTTTGGAACATGTAGAATGTGAGTTTCGACCCATGATGCGAAGTTTTGCTTGGAAGCTGTGTTCCGTTTGAGCTCCTTGTCATCTACAATCCTTCCTTCGAGTGTGTCAACGAGAAGCATGCGACCAGGCTTTAGACGGCCTTTCTGCACAACCTTCTCTGGAGGAATGAAGACCGCGCCGACTTCAGAGGCACACACCATGATGTCTTCATTGCTGACGACAAAACGACACGGCCGTAGACCATTACGATCGAGATTAGCACCGCAATAACGGCCGTCGCTGAAGGTAAATAGGGCAGGACCGTCCCAAGGTTCCTGAAGGCAAGCAGCCCAGTTATAGAATGCTCGCTTTCCGGGTTCCATGTGCTCGTTCCCTTGCCACGCCTCGGGGATGAGCATCATGATGGCTTCCGGCAACGTGACAACACCATTCACAACGAGTAGCTCGAGTACGTTATCGAAAGCAGCGGAGTCAGAACCCCCGGTTTCAATGATGGGATAGAGAAGGTCGAGCTGATCACCGAAACTCGTTGAAGAAATTACACCTTCACGAGCCCTCATCCAATTCTTGTTGCCGCGAACAGTGTTGATCTCGCCTAAAGTGGCGCATCAGATCTCACCTGATACTCTCGAGTATGACGTATACTGACCGTTGTGAGCGGCCCACCTCATTGGCTGGGCACGGTCCCATGAAGGGAAGGTATTTGTAGAGAATCGGGAATGGACCAAAGTAAAGTGGGAACGGTACAGAACGTGATTGAGGTCATGATAGTAGTTGTATACTTGGGGAGGTGAAAGCTGCCCCTTATACACGATGTTCTTCGAGGATAGTGAACAGACATAGAAGCCCTTCGCGACCGTACTTTATATACAAGAAAGTCGGGACGTTGTTGAGCGAAGTTCGTTACTCTGAATGAGTGAGAGAGGACAAACATAGTATGAGTGGCATGCTTGCGCAATACGTAGAGTTGTCGTTCAAACAGTTTGGCATCGAAAGGACCACTCTGACACGCAGTGCCGTCGCCATAGTGATCGCGAAGAACAACAAAAGGTTGGTAAATCGCTGGCTCCTTGCTGCTGGCAGCAGGACCTAGGATGGTGCCGTCTGTCGGAACTTCGCGCCAGCCAAGTACACGAAGACCCAATCCACTAGCGACGTTGGAAAAGACCGCTTGGAAGTTTTGAAGTTGGATGGGATCATTAGCCTTGAAGAAAACGTTGCCGACAGCATACTCGCCCGACTCGGGTAGAACGCAGCCAATGTCCCCCTCAGCCTCTCGCTTGAAGAAGAGATGGGGGATACCAGTCATGACGCCAGCACCGTCGCCATCGCGGCTGTCAGCCCCAGTGGCACCACGATGGGTCATGGCACAAAGTAGTTGACGGGCATCGGAGACGATTTTGTGGCTTTGCTCCCCTTTGATGTGGCAGATGAAGCCTACCCCGCAAGCGTCTTTCTCATACTCTACGAGATAAAGACCTTGATCTGCGGGAAGAGATTGATCCCAAGAATCGGGATTGCGTTGGACAGCATAGAAACCATTATCTGCTAGGGAAGACGCCTCTGAATCCAGAGGGAGCTGGTACGAGACGTCGGGATATGCCATAGAAAAAAAGAACTGGAGGGCGAAGAGGAAAAAGCTTCCAAATGATAAACTGATTAGAATCAATGCTCCGGCCGGTTGCTCGGAGGCGGACACCCGTCAATGCCGGCGGACCTCCACAAGCGCATTGAATGCTTATATAATTATGCGCACTGGATCAGGAATGACACTAACTAATTGGCAGAAAAGATAAAATGAAAATAAAATAAAAGCACTGGCCTAGCGTGCGCAACAGCGTCTGACGGCGGAAATTATAGGCAGACGCATCAATGCAAGCATCCAGTAAGCCCGAGGTTCGCTGAGAAAAAGACACAGTGACATTCTCTGCACCAACCCGCAGAGTGTTCCGGCTCTTCTGGGCGGAAATTACAAGTATCGTAAGGGACGCGATATTCCCAGAATTATTGGGCTGTGCAAAAGACTCCCCAGGACCTCCACATGCGGTAGAGCAAGGGAAGACCCTACCTTGCAGTAGAGGCGAGGTGCCCCACGAGAGTAGCACCTGGTAGGGTCCGTTTCCCGTGCTGAACTTCGTGCCCAGAACACTCGTTCTGAGCCTCGAGCGCCGTACGGGCGGAGATCGGACTTTGGTCCTCGGAACCGGGAACAATGCCGCATTACACGGCCGCACGACACGACACCATGTGGGACAGCGCGTGAAGCCCATGCAACGATGAGTCGGGAGATTGCCGGTTAGTGCAGTTCACTAGTGTGACAGTCGTATGACTATGGGTACTAGACAAGGATGCATGCCCTGCAAGAGAAGGTTTCTGTCAGCCAGTCACGACTGGAACACATACTTGACGTATCCCCCGGGACTGAGGTTCTCATGCTTGTCAGTTTGAAATGGCAGGACCAGGCACTAACAGAACTTACCAGCGTTGCGTCTCGCAGTACAGTGACCGCACTGAAACTGACAGACTATAATAGATGATGTTCCAGATGAGAGAACGAGATAATTGAGGTTCAACAGCTGCTACAGCATGCAGCGGCCTACCACACCGCGGACAGCCGACTAAAACCCCAAGAAGTCAATCGCGGGTGAAAATAGAAGATGACCATCAGAAGTCCCCCATACGGTTGTCGTCAGTGCAACATTGAGCTGTGCATCAGATCAACAATAATATTAATCATCAAAGGTCCGACTTAGTACCCAATTGACTTAAGTAGTAATAGTTTAATCCAACTTCTACCACAAAAAGTAATCGGCATGCGCAGTGCATTAATGCCTTCATCTCAGCCTCGTCGGGGAGATAAATTTGGCTCGAGGAGGCACTCAGAGAAGTTCATCGCTCAAAACGAGAATACTCAACTGAGCTGAACACGAGGCAAGTTTGGTGTTCTTGCCTAGCGCATACGAAGTTCATCACGCGGACTTCATCAAGACAACGAAGGCAACAACTTTCAGATCATGTCGTCCAAAGATGGGCATCGTGAAAATGACGATGCTACGAGGAGTTTGTAGGGACTATAATTTCCAAGGTTTGGGTATATTAGGAGAAGTCATCGACTTGGCAAATTTCCCCAACTTTGGAGAGCAACTGAGTTGCCTTACTGGAGACGCGTGAATAGCTGATAGTGGATATAGACCGAGGAGGTGGATGTGATGGATTAAGAAACGCCTGTCTCTTACCCAGATTTCTCCTGATCCAGGACACAGGAGATGTCGAGAAGGTCACAGGAAGCTAGCTATTTCCATTCGAGTTGAAGCGCTGACGTACCATCTATTTTCCCGTAATCATGCACAACGAGGCACTGCCTATCGATATCGGGCCCAACTCTCCGTCAGCTTAGCTGACTCATCGTTCCAATCCTGAGTCATAGAATTTTAACTGCGAATATTTACTTTCCGAGCTAAAACCTGTAAATTGGCAAGACTTCCGTGCAACTGGAATGTCGGTACAGAGACCATGGACTAGTACAAGTGTTCAAACAGAAGAACCGCCAGGCTGAACCGAAACGTCGCGCATTCCAAATAACTTTCAAAGGCGATTGCCGAGATGACTTCATTCATGTTCGAAACACCCATTTTTATCTGATCACTAGATGGTCCTCCAGGCCGAGGATACGTGTCCATACTCCTTGGTATGAAATCAGCCTGCTCCATCATGAAGCGCACAACACACCGCAGCTGGATGAAGTGGCTCGATGAAGGGACCATTTAGTGACAAAAGTTCAGCATACCCTTGTGATGCCCATTATATTGTCGGACAGTCTCGCCCGAGGCCATCTCCCAGAGTCGAGCAGTATGATCCGAGGAGGCTATTGACCAGTATACACCAAGAATTAATGGTTGAGTCAGATAACAGTTTCTCACCTGTCACCAGATATGCAGAGTCCGCACTAAAAGCACAGTCCCACACCCATCGCTGATGCCCTTGGAGTACTTTCTCTTGCTTCAATTCGTAATTCTGAGATATTGACCATATCTTCACCGTAGTATCCGCCGAACATGTGGCGAGGTACCTAATGTATCCGCATGAGCCCCGACTGCGTGCAGAAAGGGAACTCGTATGTACATAGCTTACCTAACGTCAGGACTGAGAAGAACGCGGGTTATATACTTCTTATGCGCGCTGAACTTGGTTACGGCCTGGTATCTCGGGAGTTCAGATTTCTCTTCGTTAATCTTCCAGACATAGCATTTGCCCTAATTACGGAATGATGAGCGTTAATTCAACCCATGCATTGGAGCCATACCTTATTATTTCCAGCAACCAAACACGATCCATCAGAAGCCAGACTAACAGACCTGATAGGCACATCGCCGGCAGGGGTCTTGCGGTGTCAAGAAATCGAAAAAGTGGAGATGGAATTGACATACCAGTTCATGTGAACAGAGATTTTCAGATAGGTCCCACTGTTTGATGCATCCGGCCTGATCGCAGGAGATGAGCTCTCCCTGATTAGGATGGACGCAAACATCGTTAACTGAGCGCGTATGCGTTAGCATCATCTGAAAAGAGTGATATGATAAGATGAAGCTACCAGGGGCGCCATTATCGTAAGTGCGGTGCACTTGCGTGCTCCTGAAACGATACGTGAAGAAAAGTCCATGAATTGATGAACCTCGAAGTGGATGAGTACCTGAGATCCCATATCCTGATAGTGCCATCTTCACTACCAGTAACTAGCCATTTCCCTTCACTGTGGAAGGAAACGGAGGTGACATTCATGGTGTGAGCATCGAGACAGGTCAGCTACCAATTTGTATACTTCAATACGTGAGCGTGGTACGGAGATGGGGGCAACCAACCGGGGTGGATGAAGCGCTAGCGATTTCGTAAATGTACACTTTCTTGTGGATTGCCGCAGCGAGTAGACGCTTGCTAAAAGCCGGAACGTGAACGAGACCCTCCACAAGAAGAAAAGAGCTGAGTTACTCAGGAGAG
>QFEM01014698.1:0-10715 GCA_003316205.1 Boletus bicolor | reverse complement strand
CTACGAGCCCTTTCGTTCAGCCTCCTCTCTCGCACGTCTGCACCGTCTGCAAATTATCATCCTCATCAGAAATGGATTCCTTCAACACCATCCTCACTGTCTTCACCAGCTCTGAGCATGAGGAGAGCACCTCATCGATCCCCGTCGATTCCTCGAACAACAGCAACGGCACAAACTACTGCGTCATCGCATGAGCATTCACTCACTGGGCTCACGCGATAGAGGTGCACATGTGCATTGGCACATTCTTCGTTGTGAGTAGAGTTATTTGTGGATTCACGTTGTTTGCACAGAACTCACCTCCGTTATTCTTAGCATCGCATGCTTCATAGGCATATTTAATACCATCATCATCACCATTTTCGTCAGTATTACCATCACCATCATACCACGTCCCGCTGCGGCGATACCCGTTGGGAGACCATTCTTCGATTTTCGGCGCATATTTTTATTCGTTCATTGCGCGTAGATATATTTTCGACTTTCGACCTACTCACTAGTGTTGTTGTTTTAGTAGATAAAATGGCTTTACAAGGGATCAGGGAAACACGTAGGGTTGAATGGACTTTGTATATTTGACTTCGCGAAGTGTGTGTTTAAAGATCATACTTCTTGAGGTGTTTTTGCCAGTGCCATTTCGTACACGAGGTCGACGTAAGTTCGTTAGCGGGAGATCGATGTGAGGCCTTGAAACCAGTGGTCAACCCAATGGTGCTGATCGCTAGCGTAATTACATAAAAGCGACGAGGTCACGGTGAAAGCGCTGACTCGGACTAGCAAGATCAGGTGTAGACATGAGAACGATCACATGACGTGAACGACTATTATTTGCTCGAACCAAACAGTCCGGGGGCAAAAAAGTCGGGAATGTTCTTCGCATGACTTTTCTTTTAGCTTTGCTCATTTTGCTTTAAAGTTACCAGCTACTTTTTACACGCACTTATGGTGAGCACGAGTGTGTGCACGATGTCAAGGCATTCAGCTGACACGTTGGAATGACAACGCAGGCTGCCCAGGCTACCTTCAAATCCATCAAGTCTGTCGTTCCTCTCCTGGACCGTGTATTGGTTCAGCGGTTCAAGGCTGATACCGTATGTGTTTGTTGTGGTTGATCTCGTTCCGTGTGGATCTGACACGCGCTGCCAAACCATTAGAAAACTGCGTCTGGCATTTTCCTTCCTACGTCTGCTACGAACACACCATTGCCAGAAGCAACCGTTATTTCGGTCGGTCCTGGGGCACCCAACAAGGAAGGTGTAGTCGTACCGACTTCGGTAAAGGCTGGTGACCGTGTACTGCTACCTGGGTGGGGAGGAAATTCTATCAAACTTGGTGAAGACGTATGTAGTGCCGATCCCGTCGTGGGAGACTTTACACTGAACGGATTTGATCAGGAGTACTTTTTATTCAAGGATGCGGAAATCTTAGCCAAGATTCAAGAGTAGACGGACCCAAGATGGACCCGTCAGTATTACCTGGTAACCTTTGGTCCGAGGGCGTACCGGGTGGACCGGAGGGTGACTTTTATGGTCGGAGGAATGGACTGCTGATCACCGGCGATTGAAAGTCAGGAGCGCTGGGTATATTATAAAGCATTCTACACTAATTGCTATGTTCACTGCATTTGATGGTTTTCCTCGCAATCCATGTGCATGTATCCCCGCTCAAGCGACGAGGCTCCGTTTAATAACCCTCGATGACAGGACCAGGCATAGCATCAAGATGGCGCGACGTTGGTGTACCGGCCCGTGCTGGGTCGTCCATGCACCAAATGCAAGGCATAGTTTACGTCGTTACGAGCGATATGTGGGGTTGTAAGGTCGATTTTCATGCCAGATCACAACCCTGGATGCAACATGGCCGCGGTTGCAACGATTCGAAGCCTGTACGCAAGTTCGCCGCGCCGTTCGTGGGCAGACAATATGACGACTCACAGTTTCCCGTTTCATCTCTCTCCGACTCAGAGGGAGGGCCAACTCTGTTTCAAGGCGTCAGCTAGTTTAGTAGTCGTTGCGCCGGCACCGCGGGAAAAGCATTGCAAGATATATCATATATGGCGTTACAAGGGACCAAGGATTTACAACTCCGGATCAGGTTAACACCGCCCCTCATTCGGATTAAAGCTGTATGGCATATAAAACTACAGCCCGGGCATGCCATCTCCTTAGCCTTCTTAACCACCCTGGGCTCACCCACCATCCCAATCCCCCTCAGAGGAAGAAAGTAAACGTACCATGGAATACGACTCCAGCGTCAGCGACGCTACCAAGCCGGACCACCAGCTCGGTCCTTCCGAACAAATCGAGGAACTCGTAGTTGAGAAGGATGTTGCTCACCCTCCATCTCCCCAACGCAGTCTAGCACGTTCCATCGCTATTATAGCGACATGCACAGCTGCTATGGTCGTCAACGTTCGTCTCTTCATGTGTTGACGTCGTTTCGCCCGCTGACGTTCCAGTAGACTTCAAATCAAACTTCAGTGGCGATGGCCCTTGCTAACATCAGCGTCGCAATCGATATTCCAGAGGACCAACTTCAGTGGCTAATATCTGCGTATTCTTTGAGTTCTGTCTGTACACCCTTGATATGGCCGAAGCCCTATTCTGACGCCATCCTAGGGATGTCTGCTTTTATTTTTCGGTCGTCTTGCTGACCTCTATGGCCGTAAGAAGGGTTTCGTGATTGGCATGTGTTGGCAAATGGTTTTTGCACTTGGTATAGGATTTACCAACAGTGAGTCATCCACACTGTCTTTGCCGCCCATATTAATGCACTGCCATTGTCAGATGGTATCACACTGGATATCCTCCGGGGTCTCCAGGGAATGGGCGCCGCCGCCGCGATTCCTGCTGCTGTGCGTTGCATTGCCTTTCCTCTTCAAGCCAAGCGTGATCCTCATAGCGACCCCATGACAGCTAGGTATCTTGGCCCATTCGTTCCCTCCCTCGCGCATGCGATCTATCGCGTTCGCAACTTTCGCCGCCGGTGCCCCTGTCGGCGGTGCTTTCGGTAACATGATTGGAGGCGCTCTCACGCAACTTAGCAAGTATGTATTCTCTTTCCAACAACTACACATACCTGATATCTGTTGCTCAGGGAGCACTGGCGTGCACCGTTTTTCTTAGCTGCAGGTTTATCGGCGTTATGTGTACTGGGTGCCCTAATATCATTCGACCCTGACAATATTTCGCTGGAAAGCGACAGACGGGTGGATTGGATAGGCGCAACGTTGGTCACTTCTGGCTTGGTGCTAATCGTGTTTGTCCTTGGTCAAGCTCCAGTTGCGGGCTGGAAGACTCCCTGTATGTTCCGTTTTCTACCTGTTATGAACAACGCTTCACATCCTGATTCACGGCAGATATAATTGTCTGTCTGGTCATCGGAGTGATCCTTGTGGGTATTTTCATCGTCTGGGAGTTTCATCTGGAGAATTCCGTCACTGGTCCCGATAAGCCGAAATCGTTCTGGACGCCACCACCCCTCATGAAGCCATCGATATGGGCACGAGCCAAGGGCCGGATGGCCGTGATATTCGCAATCGCGTTCCTAAACTGGTCTGGTTTCATTTGTTGGACGTTCTGGGTTCAGGTTTGCCTCAGTTTACTATACTATAATGCGAAAATACTGACATGCCCCACGTTCAGTTGTTCTACCAGAATTACCTTCTGCTTACGCCCGTACACGCGATGATCCGATTTATACCCATGTTCGTCATGGGCTGTATCTGTAACCTATTTGTCGCGATAGTGGTCGGAAAACTTCCTTTAGCAGTATTTGTTGGTAAGACGATTCTTCGGTTTTGATCACTCGGGATTCATGACTAACGAACAACCTTGTTACTCTCTAGTGTTCGGCACTCTCATTACGGGATTCGCTTGCGTCCTGTTCGCGCTTATCGACCCGTCAGCTACATACTGGGCTTTCGGGTTCCCGTCCACCGTCATGGTCGTGTTTGGAGCAGATTTTGTGTACTCCGTCGGCACCATTTTTGTTGCGAAGATCGTACTCCCGCATGAGCAAAGTCTTGCAGGAGGATTATTCCAGACCATGACTCAGGTGAGAGCCAGAAATATATATTTATTGTCTCATGTCAGGTCATCATTGGATTGACGGAATTGCTGACTCGTATCCACGCTCTACAGATCGGAACAGCGTTTGGTCTTACGATTTCCACGATCGTGTTCAACAGTGTCGTGGACAAAGAGTCAGCAAAGCTCGGCGTGACGTTGAATTCTTCGGGAACGAATGCACCGAAGTCAGCGCAACTGCAGGGTTACAGATCCGCCCAATGGACTGGTGCTGCATTTCCATTCCTTGGTATGTATTTTACGTTTTATTCCAAAAAGGGAATGTACTCACGCTATAACTATCCGTAGCTGCCCTATTAGCTGCTATTTTCTTGCGTAAAGTCGGCATCGTAGGATATAGAAAACATGCGGAGGAAGATCCATCTGAACAGACCATTACTGAGCAACATGCCGGTCCCCAACCTTAGACGTCGGACCGGTACTACATGATGACCATTCTGCCAAGATCAAGTTCCTCTCTCGGATTCACTGGACGTGTCCAACCCCCATCGCCACTCACCTACTGCAAGACATCCGGAGTCGTCCCGGTTACTCAAGTTATCCAATCTTCTGTGTATATGATCCGCCGTACGACCCGTACACGAAAAGCTATGGAGGAATATGGACCTTTTAGCTATGTCACATAAGCTCCACATGCACGTCATTAGTCTTGCATGCTTCTCACTCCCACCGTTTTTCTTCGTTTCGTTTCGTTTCCGCTCCTTCAGGCACAAGAGCACTTCCTATATTCCAATTAAACAACCCTTTTCGACGATAACTTATTTTTTTTATTCACCTTCCCCTTTTTTTCTTTCTTTGACTCCGTTGATCGTGCGTTGGTCTTTCCGCATTGGCTTGGCTTTACTTCACCTTTACCCCATTTCATTTCATTTTTCTTGGTCGGCAAACAAACCGGACGAGGACAAAGGGGATCAGTTTGGATCGTACGTATAAGCTTCGATGTCGGCGTGGACGCCGTCGACGAATAATTTAAGTGTAGTGTACCATATGTCGCCTGGTCTCTACGTTTCTTTTAGTAGGCTCAACATCTCGTATTCGGCACATCTATGATACGTAAAACACATGTTTTCGATGAATTGGGCTGCCAGGTGTAGTTGACATGCCTGAACCCGGAACCCAACTTTGGGTATGTGCAAATGTCAGACGGACGCCGAGCGCGTGCCTGCCCCCGTCAAGCTCACCATACCTGAGGCCTCGTGTCCGCACGGCGAGATCTGCCCTGATATCACTACTCTGCTGCGGATTATCGGCAGATAAATGTTTAGTAATCAGATCCAGACGTGGCATCGAGTCGTTGGTGTCCGAACCAAGTCATCCGATAGAGCATGACGCTGGCAGGGTTCGTGGCGCTAGCATATTGAGTCCGCGAAACGGTTCACGTCCAGTCCTAGCTCCAAGTCAGGTAACTTACAACGACCGACTGGAGCGAGTCGTTCCGCGGTGCCCACAGCACGCACGCCATCTTGTTTTGGCTCGACTGTCATACGGATGGCACCTCAGCGACAGATTGAAGGAGACAAGTGAAACATTGGACCTGGAGGCCTGAAGCTTGGGTATATTTTTTTTTCGCAGTTTGCATGACTGGCTTCTGTAAATACTAATAGTAAATTTGGGCAGGTTCTGAGCAGTTTTGTCAGTTCTGTGAGAAATAAATTTTTCATAGGACCCTTAAGTAATTGCCTTTTCTATCGACTTTTCAGTCTGAGTTCTGATCGCAGGTCAACGAAGCGTTAACGTCATAAACTGCTCCTCCAGAAGATCCTGGTAAGTAATATGTACCACCATTCGGATCGCAGCGTTTCCCGGTCTGGGTGATATCAGTGAGTCATACACGAGTCATACATTTACAGCTCGGCGCTTACCGGAAATGTGCAGACGAGTCGAACGTTCCAGGTTACCAGCTTTGAAATAATGTCCATTAGTATGAACTAGCCATGGGTTGTTGGCTCAAATTGTTGCCTGTTGTTCGGATCAATTTACCCCTAATAGAAACACCCAATTAGTGCAGAAAGGTCACCGATTAGGAATGTTCGGCAATAGCGTTTCGAAATATGGGTGAAACATCTATGTCGGTGTATAACAAGACCCGAGTGTGCCCAGCCATCCCCAGGCCTCGGATCATCGATCTCGATCAACGCCCACAAGACGTCAATCGATAACACTGTCAGCACCCGAATCCCTCATCCGTGCCTTGTGATTGCTTCCTGTTTTCTTGCTAGTGGTTGGCAGTTATGTAGTTTTCTCATGTTTTCTCATGCTCCTCCCCCCGGTGTAAGGGTCAGACCGTCCGCCGCTTAACCGCTACACCAAACTCGATGATACCGAGTGATTACCATTCAGTATCCCAGATGGTACATGTACTGATTATCCGGAATCAGGTAAGCCAGCGTGCATACACCCGGATCGTCACAAGCCAACGAACTCTGCTCCGTTCAAGGATCCGGCCCGGTCGCGGAGGAATTCCGTCACCATATTCTAAATCCTCCGACGAGGGGGAAGAAGGGGAGAGGGTACCGATTTCGTCCGTCTTGCGAGCTGGTCTCTCCCGATTTACAACGAATCCTCAACATTTTTTGATAACTGGTTGATCGATCCGACCCGAGTGGTTCGCAAATCCTTCTTTCCTGGATGTCCCGGCTTCCCTCACGACCAGTGTCAAAGGACACGCTGCCGACTTCTCTACTGGCAGCCATTAGTTTGTATTTTTATCGTCCAATCGAATTGAGTTACATACGTCGCTGTGGCTCGTATTTACTGGCTTTTTCTCTCACAGCTGAGACCCATTAGAGTCGTGATCTGGGGAAATCTGTGCTTTTATCATGTGATCTGGAGGTCGACTTGCTTGACCGGAAGGAGGGGAAATAATTTGGGGCATATCCATAAAGTTCAGGGTTGGACCAGTCGGAACGATGGGAGTCACTTCCCTATTTAGTGCTGCTTCGTATCCGCATCCTCTGTACGAGTCTCGGATCGATCTTTCGTTTCAATGCCATCCAGGGTCTCGCGGTTTGGATCGTTTGAGGGACCACAAGCAATCTTGCCAGGATGTCTTGTGTTTGACCCGAAGTACCTCTGTTTTGGTGCCTCACTTCCTTAACTTCTAGGAATCAACAACCTAGATTTCGAGTTCTGCGTGTTCAACGAAGACTTGACACTCATCTCGTAATCCTTCAATAAGCTGAACGACGCAGTGCAAGCCAACAACCTCGGCTTTCCGTAGTGATTGTCACAAGGACTACTTTCGGATTTCGCTCATTCCGCAAGCCCCAACACTACCGAATTCTGTAGGCGATGGGCCTCATCAACCTTGAGGAGGTACGCTAGCTATAGATACTTATCATATGGCACTGGGGGTCAAAACGAGGAATGCACATCATAGATCGTGCTCCGAAAGAAATAAAAATAAATGACCACCGCAGGGGTCGAACCTGCAATCTCCTGATTCGTAGTCAGACGCGATGCCATTTCGCCAGGCGGCCGATATCATAGAGCAATGAACAAGTTTGATACTGTAGTAAACTTCGAGAGTTCCAGTGATGCATCATTTGATTTCGGAGACGAGTTGGATGCAGATATGACCTTCGAATGTCCTGGGGTGATCGTCTTTCGATCATCGACTTTAGCTTCGCCCTTTTTCGTCAACGGTCCCGTAGAGAAGAGATCCTGCTGTGATGGGAGGCGACTATGATGCCATTCGTGGTTTAAATTGATTTTGCGACATTGCGAATGGTAGCTGTCGCCACGCTCTTCCAGGGTTCCCCATCTACGTTTCACTGTGCTACGCAGCACTGGAGGACCATGGATTGCTAAATTTGACGAGTAGCGTAGGTACTACTGCGTCATACCACGTGATGAAGGTCAATCCTTTATATCCTAGCCCGATCGTGTTTCGATCCTGCTATCTCGTTTACTCCCTCCCCCATCCATCGCCCATCGCCAGTCACACCCGCCTTTGAAGGATTCTTAACATTCATCGAAATGAGTGCCAGACAGGCCTTTGTACCACGTACGCCGTCCCATGTGCCGTCGTCTGAACCCCATCCACACCCGACAGATGCGCGCGAGAGAGACGGGGACAAAGACATGTTTGCCAAAGGGAACGGCAAACCGCGATCGATCGCTGCGTTCTTGGGTCAGAAGCGAGGCACTGGGGCCGATACCGCGTCGCAAGCAGCAGGACCGACACAAGGAGCAGGTCTAGGACGAGCGAATACGAGTGGGACCAGGCGGAGCTTTGAAGGGATCCGGAGGCCTGAGATGATACCGATGTCGATCATACCGTATCCGGCGACAACGGCGCAGCTCGGTGCGGGAGCGAAACAACCTGGGGCTGGGCAAACCCCCAGGAAGACGCTGGGGCCTGGAGCGTTTGAGTTTCCGAGGCCCATGACACCGGTTTCTATGCCGAGGGGTCCCAAGAAGGGATTTGGGATTTTCGCGGAGGGCCGAGAAGACGAGGCGATCTTGAATGGGAACGCGCATGGGAGCAGTGTCGTGTTTATGGGACCTGGGGGCGAGGGAGATGTGCGCGTTGGCGCTGGGACTGGAATAAGTGGATATATGCGCATGTTTGAGGGGTCTGGAGGTGCTGGGAGTGCAGGTGGGGTACAGTCGAATTTGGAGCACGACATCGATGCTCCGGTGCCTGGGTATGCACTCGGTGGACTTGGTGCAAACCCGGGAGACGAAGGGTGTGATGTTGATGGCATATTTGCGCGTTCGTCGAGGTCGCTAGATGCCATGACCGAGACAGAAACAGGTATGGAAAGGAACAACGATTCGCAGAGGAGCCTCGGGGGGACAAAACGCGGGATGCATCGCGAGGACATGGAAGAAAATGGCAGATATACTGACGAAGGCCATCAATCCCAGGGATCTGCCAAGAGAATGAAGCAAGTGCAGTACGATCCGAATGTAAGTGCCTTGTTCGCACATCTTGTGTTCTGGCTTCCTGTAGCATGATCATGGATAACACTAGGAATACTTTCCGATTTCGAGTCCTCATCTTCCGCCGACGCCTAGACTACCGACTTCGTCTGTTGATGTGCTGGACCCTTCCCTTGTGGCGGGTTCACTATTCGAGAGCATTGAGAAATTTGTCAACCTTGAAGAGATTGAGGCGGACTGGAAGCGATGGAAAGAGTGCACGACAGAGGAGTGGCTAAAAGGCGCTGATGGTGAGCTCTCCAAACCCGATCCAATGAAGCTCATATGTTGGGCAGAACTCGCTCAGGATTACACGGAGATATTGAACATGGTGCGCAGTCTTGATCCAACGCTCGTGTCTGATCGTATATGTTGCCCTTGTTGGTGGCACAGGTCAAGGATCACCTGACGTAAGTTTCCTACGTCCGTCACAAGTCTGTCATCTGACCTGCAGCGGTATTGATCTACGATGAAGGGAAAAGGTCTTGGCGTATGCGAGCATGATATCGTCGGTTGAAGAGAGGCGAACAGAAGTGAATCACAATATCGAGATCATCCATGGAAAAGGGAATATTGTCCGGGAGAACATCTCGAAGCTGGGAATGAAGAAGTAATGCAATTACAAGTACGGTCCCAGCCGTTCGTCTTGCAAGAACATACCAAAGCCGGATCGTTGATCAAGGCAAGTTTGGACGAGTAGAATGATAGAATTGGACAGACGTGATCGCGTGTCTTCTGTTGTACATGCTGCTCTTGTGACTCGCGCTACGCTGTTTTCTTAGTGCAAGGCAAGCAAAGCGTTGAGTGGAAGGCGATGGTGTCTCCTGATCCGTGCGACAACACGCTGTTAAGTACCAGGAGTGTTGCACTTGAAAGATGTTACTCGGGTTCGATACCAGCGCTGTTCGGTGTTAGCTTGGTGATAGAACCCCACACAACACGGGGACCAGTATCTGAGGATTGGTCTAAACGTTGGACTCAAAACGGCATCTGGAGCACCCCACTGGAGCCCTCCAGGCCCGCTCTAAATTGCTCTAGAGCGGTCTGAATTCCGTTTTGTCCAGCGTCTAAACCAGTCTTCAATTGCCAGGAAACGGGTTCGACTTAGTCAGTTGTACTGTCAGTCCGCATGTCGACTTGTTGGCAAGATCATAAAATCAACTCACGTGACAAATGAACCGCGTCGATTCTTTTGTTCCCACAGGTCCACTTGTTCGCATCTCTTTCGGAGACCCTCTTTTCTTGACTCTTTCCCGTCCTCCTGCTATCTTTCATCTCGCTCACGAACGTTTCTAACGAAGTTTTCCGACTCTCAATAATACTGACTTGTCAGGTTCGTGATTTCTTTCTTTTGAACAGGCAGACCCGATCCCTGTTGCTTTTTCCTCTGCAGAGTCCACACATTCCCTCGTCCATCTCACCATTCATAAACGGTTGCAGACATCTCGTTCGGCCGTTCGCATTGTTCCATATTATCTAGTATATCATCTTCTTGTCCATTCTACCCTCTTAGCTTTTTGCGTCACCACACTATAACTTGCCACTCAAGATGGCAGGCACACAGCAACTGCCTTCATGGATGACGCTCTCGACGATAGTCATCACAAATACGGATGGGCAGCCTGTTGCGACGAGTACGACGACATTGGAGTTGCCATTGACGTACTACGGGCCCAGCGTAAGTATTCCATCTTTGTGTTT